>JAOWAR010123531.1:0-11959 GCA_028571005.1 Clathrina lutea | reverse complement strand
GTTCGGGTTTTCAATCCCCGCGCACGCTCAAACGAGGCCGGCCACTCCACAGCTTCGGTCTTCCGCCGGCACGAACAATACAAACGCCGTAAATACGAGCAGCGAATACGGGACGTGGAGATGGCGTCCTTCACACCGCTCGTCTTCTCGGCCTCCGGTGGTTTCGGGCCAGCAGCCAGAACCACATTCAAGCGGCTAGCTTCTCGCCTCGCGGCTAAAGTATCCATGCCATACTCCTCAGTCATGGGCTGGCTGCGTTGCCGTGTTAGTTTCGCTCTTTTGCGTTCAACAATAATGTGTCTGCGTGGATCCCGACAGCATGTTCATGGGAGTGTTGGCTGCCCAGCGCTTGCAGTGGCTGAGGAAAAATTCTAGTTCACTGATTCCAACACAAACCTTTTTACTTTTTAACAGTTAGTTCACTTTACAACTACCATTACAGTACATTCATCGCTTATCTAATTCCAATTGTGTCCAGTGCATCTATATATTTCTTATCACGTGCATATTGTGTATTCCCATGTAGCGTTCTTTCTCGCTTATTAAGTCAATAAACTTCTTTCAGTGTATGTGTGTGTGTGTGTGCATGTGGGCGTGCGTGTGTGCGAGCGTGTGCGTGCGTGTGCGTGCGTGTGCGTGCGTGCGCGCGCGCGCGCGCGTGTGTGTGAAATAAACTGGAAAGATAAAGCTGCTGGCGAGAACGGCAAAAAAGTGAGGCGCCACGTCGACGAGGATTCGAAACCGTGTCTCCCGATTTCCGGTCGGACGAGCTAGACCACTGCTCCACGACGCAACGTCGGCTTCCCGTCAGTCTGGATCAACCCTTTCGCCCGTCCACCCACACCTCCACTTCATACTACGCTAACAACAGGCATGCACTACGATACACTCCACCTCCCATGTGTGTGTCTGTGCGCGCGTTGATTGCGCCGACATGCCTGGCCAAGGTTTTCTTTGTTTCTTATCTTCTTTTTTGATCGGAGATACCATTCACCAGGGTATATATGTTGGGAAATCCGCGAAATAGATTTTTTTCTTCTTCTTCAAACATGGTTGCCTTTTCCGGACCGTCCGACGGTGCAGGTATTGTTGCCATTTCCGGACCGGCGTCGGTGGTAGGACGTGCGCGCGTGCAAGACCGACATGTTCATGGTAGATTTACATCATCGATCATGTATGGTCCAGGTCAACTTCCGGCGCGACAACTGGACGGCTGCATGCTGAACATGCCGAAGTGCTCTGGCCGGGTGTAGACATACATGGTGTATGGTCAGTGGCCAGTGGTCGTGGCGGCGGGATTTCGCATGGTGGTGGTACAACTTGCTGTCAACGCCACGCTCGCCACGCGTGTCTGTTGCATGGCCATTGTAAGCTGCATACGCTTTCCTTCAGTCCGGTGTTTTTAGGGCCTATCAGGCTGTTTCTTTCCTCGTGGAGGGCAAAGTCTCGCCCGTCTTACGGTGAAACTGGCCTGCATGAGAGCCCTTTTGAAGGGCACCCACAGCTCTTACTCGGATTTTCTTCGAGAAAGGCTTTGGGAATGAAACTCGCTTGGCCAAGCCGGCGAAGGAGAGAGGGGGGAGAACCGAGAAGCCAGTTCAATGAGGACGGATCGAGGGACGGTCGGAATAGTGGTCCTGGATCAAGGTCGGTCGGCGCTGAAGCAGACGTCGACGAAGCAGCTGCAACTTTTAGCGAGGCTTCGTCAAGGTCGGAGGGCGCATGTGGACAGTCCAGGAAAAGGGCTGAAAAGACCAACAGTCTAAATGCCTCGAGCTGCACTCCACGCAATCTCTCCTCGTCGCAAATTCAGGTGAGGTGAAATCCTTCCCAGCAAGGGAGGTTCGCTCTGTCAACGTACATTTTTCTTGTCGTCCCATCGGCACCGGTCAAAGCGAACATTTTCTTTCAATTTTCCAGTTTTCGGGAGGCACTTGCAGACACACTCCTTACGGATGTGTTCCACTCCGTGGTCAAATGAAGGGATCGTACCGGGGGCTGGTTTTGGATTTATCTTTAGAACTTTACCGGAGGGAAATGTGATGTTCCACGTTTTCGGGGCGAAGACGCCGCCTTTGAATTGCTTGTTCGAGGCTCTCTGTCTGTCTGTCTGTCTGTCCGTCCGTTCGTCCGTCCGTCCGTCCGTCCATCTATCTATCTACCTATCTGTCTCTTCCTCGCACTCTCACTCCCTATCCTCTTTCTTTCTATTTCTCTTTCCCTCGTACTCTCTCTCTCTCTCTCTCTCTCTCTCTCTCTCTCTCCCTTCTGCAATACACTCCCACCGCCAGGCAGCATGCACACACATGCAAACAGTGGAAATAATTGCCCTAGAGGGAAGAAAATCCAATTTTATGCCACAGATTGCCAGATCTTTCTCTGGACCGCTTGATATTGCAACAAGCCACGCCAGACAAGCAATTCAAATTAAGACGCAGAATAAATAAATGGCAGACGTTAAGCAGACTGTGTGGTGGAAGGAGATAGGGCAGGAAGAAAAAAAGAGCAGAGCAAGACAAATGCTACTGTTGATATGTGTGAAGCAGTGAGTCTGTGTGAGAGGACTATGACAGAGGAAGGTCAGAGTGATGCCGGAGTGCTTGTGACACAACAGGGTTAAGAAACTGACTGCAAAGCATAGCACGAAGAGCGCTGGCTATCGGCGGAGAGGTTCGCTGGCTATTATACCAGAGACACCGCCCACTGTAAGCGTATCTCCTGACACCACCACTGCAGGCATGTATCCATACACACCATTCAAGGCACATCTCTAGACACGGCATTACACGCATGTCTCCAGACACCATATTACAGGCCTCCAGACACCGCATTACAGGCATATCTCTAGACAACGCCACTGCAAACATATCTTCTGACACTGCCACTGCAGGCATGTCTCCAGACACCGATTCACAGGCATGTCTCAATACACCCCATAATGGGCTGGTCTCCAGACACCGCATTAGAGGCATGTCTTCAGACACCGCATTACAGGCATGTCTTCAGACACCGCATTACAGGCACGTCTCCAGACACCGCATTACAAGCATGTCTCCAGACGCCACATTGCAGGCACATCCCCTGACACCACATTAAGGCATGTTTCCAGACACCGCATTACAGGCAGGTCTCCAGGCACCGCATTACAAGCATATCTCCGGACATTGCATTGCAGGCATGTCTCCAGAACCTGCATTACAGGCATGTCTCCAGACACCACATTACAGGCATTCTCCAGACACCGCATTACAGCCATGTCTCCAGACACCGCATAGCAGGCATGTCCCCAGACACCGCATAACAGGTATGTTCCCAAACACCGCATAACAGGCATGTTCCCAGACACCCCATTACAGGCATGTTTCCAGGCACCGCATTACAGGCATGTTTCCAGACACCGCATTCTAGGCAGGTCTCCAGACACTAAATTGCAGGCACGTCTCCAGACACCGCACTACAGGCTTGTCTCCAAGGCACTAAATTCAGGCATGTCTCCAGACACAAAATTACCGGCATGTCTCCAGACACCGCATTACAAGCATGTCACCAGACACCACATTACAGGCATGTCTCGAGGCATTACTAATGACAGGCTTGTCTCCAAACACTACATTACAGGCATGTCTCCAGACACCGCATTACAGGCACGTCTCAAGACATTACGTTACAGGCATATCTCCAGACACCGAATTACAGGCATGTCTCCAGACACCTCATTACATTCATGTCTCCAGGCACCGCATTAGCATATCTCCAGACACCGCAATTCAGGCAGGTCTCCAGGCACCGCATTACAAGCATATCTCCGGACACTGCGTTGCAAGCATGTCTCCAGACACTGCATTGCAGACTTGTCTCCAGACACCACATTACAGGCATTCTCCAGACACTGTATTACAGCCATGTCTCCAAATACCGCATTATAGGCATGTCTCCAGACACCGCATTACATTCATGTCTCCAGGCACCGCATTACAAGCATATCTCCAGACACCGCATTGCAAGCATGTCTCCAGACATCGCATTGCAAGCATGTCTCCTTACACCGCATTGCAGGCCTATCTCCAGACACCACATTACAGGCACGTCCCCAGACACCGCATTACAGGCATGTCTCCACGCACCGCATTAGACAGGCATGTCTTCAGACACCACAATGCAACTATGTCTCTAGACACTACATTACAGGCATGTCTCCAGACACCGCATTACAGGCATGTCTCCAGACACTGCATTACAGGCATGTCTTTAGATACCGCATTACAGGCATGTCTCCAGACACCGCATTACAGGCATGTATCCCGACACAGCATTACAGGCACGTGTCCAGACACCGCATTACAGGCACGTCTCCAGACACCGCTTTACATGCATGTCTCCAGACTCTGCATTACAGGCACGTCTCCAGACACTATATTACAGGCATGACTCCAGACACCGCATTTTAATCATGTCTCCAGACACCGCATTACAGGCACGTCTCCAAACATTGCGTTACAGGCATGTCTCCAGGCAAAGAATTACAGGCATGTCTTCAGACACCGCATTACATTCATGTCTCCAGGCACCGCATTACAGGCATGTCTCCAGACACCGCATTGCAAGCATGTCTCCGGACGCTGCATTTCAAGCATGTCTCCAGACACCGCATTGCAGGCCTATCTCCAGATACCACAATACAGGCACGTCCCCAGACACCGCATTACATTTATGTCTCCACGCACCGCATTATACAGGCACGTCTCCAGACACCGCATTACAGGCATGTCTCCAGACACCACATTACAGGCATGTCTCCAGACACCGCATTACAGGCATGTCTCCAGACACCACAATACAGGCACATCCCAGACACCGCATTACAGGCATGTCTCCAGACACTGCGTCATAGGCATGTCTCCAAACACCGCATTACAGGCATGTCTCCCGACACCGCATTAAAGGCATGTCTTCAGACACTGCATTACGGGCATGTCTCCAGACGGCGCATTACAGACATGTATCCAGACACCGCATTACATGCATGTCTCCAGAGTCCGCATTACAAGCATGTCTCCAGAGTCCGCATTACAAGCATGTCTCCAGACACCGCATTACAGGCACGTCTCCGGACACCGCATTACAGGCACATCTCCAGACACTACATTACAGGCATGACTCCAGACACCGCATTACAATCATGTCTCCAGACACCGCATTACAGGCATGGCTCCAGACATCGCATTACAGGCATGTCCCAGACACTGCATTACAGATGTCTCCAGACATGGCATTACAGGCAGGTCTTCAGACACTGCATTTAGATATGTCTCCAGACACCGCATTCAGGCATGTCTCTAGACATTACATTACAGGCATGTCTCCAGACGCCGCTTTACAGGCATGTCTCCAGGCACCGCATGACAGTCCTGTCTTCAGACACCGCAATACGGGCATTTCTCCGAACACTGCATTACAGGCATGTCTCCAGACACCGCATTGCAGGCATATGTCCAGACACCGCAATACAGGCATGTCTCCAGGCACCGCAATACAGGCATGTGTCCAGACACCGCATTGCAGGCATGTCTCCAGACACCGCATTACAGGCATACCTCGAGACACCGCATTACAGGCATGTCTCCAGACACCGCAGCAGCAGGCATGTCTCCATACACTGCAGTAACAGGCATGTCTCCAGACACCACAGTAACAGGCATGTCTCCAGACACCGCAGTAACAGACATGTCTCCAGACACCGCAGTAACAGGCATGTCTCCAGACACCATATTACAGGCATATCCCAAGACACCGCATTATAGGCATACCTCCAGAGACCGTATTATAGGCATGTTTCCAGACACCGTATTACAGGGATGTCTCCAGACACCGCAATACAGGCATGTCTCCAGACACCGCAGTAACAGGCATGTCTCCAGACACCGTATTACAGGCATGTCTCCAGACACCGCACTACAGGCATACCTCCAGAGACCGCATTACAGGCATATCTCCACACACCGTATTACAGGCATGTCTCTAGACACCGCATTACGGGCATGTCTCCAGACACCGCATTACGGGCAAGTCTCCAGACACCGCAGTAACAGGCATGTGTCCAGACACCACAGTACAGGCATCTCTGTGGAATTGCAGGAGCAGTGGAGATAGGAATTAAATCAATTATCAATGTAACTGTATACTTGCCTGTAGCAGTCGAAACGGATGCCTTTCAGGTGTTCAATTTTTGTTTCCTGGCCCCGTCATTTGTCTTGATGTACCTAAGCACACGTCAGTCGGGTAGCTGTGTTCGTATCACTCTGGGCAGTCACATGCGTTAACCGACTGCCGTGGAAGCTCTGCGACAGGCGTCTGTCTGGTAAATGGTTGCACGCTACATGTAGGTTGAGGCCCATCAACTCTTACCCCATCCAGCAGTTGGGCATATGCCACTGTATTTGATTTGATCACTGCGCCATGTACAAGCACGTTTGTACAGTGCACCACACTTGGAAAGTAGATTCTTTCATTTTTCAGTTAAAAATTATATAAAATCTCAGCGACCTTTTTGGATCTTAAACCAATGTTTTCTGTTTTCTTTAGTGTCTTGGGCATAACTTGAGCTATTTTTGATGACGTAATTCGTTTTCCTTTTTGCACTGATTGGCGCCAATTGTGGGGGTCGGCCCAACTACGTTAGGCATAGCTTTTGAGAAATCATCATTTCCTTCAGCTGAAGGAATATTTTTGGAAACTATATCACCTTGCGCAACTTTTGACCTATCTGTGAGGATGATGTAAGTTTTCATCTTCTCAAAACACGTAAAAGGGGGCGAAAAATGGCGTTTTGACAAGGAAAAGTGTTAAGCATTTTTTGAGATTTTTTTGCCGACAGTCACGGAAAAATGTTTTTCTTGAAGTTATATGTGTAGTTTGCCTTGGTGAATAAGTTGCTTAATTAAAGTTGATCCCTTCCGATTTCTTTGTCGGGAAAAACACAAAATTTACCTTTATTGATTTTGCAGGAAGATCAACACTGTTGCCAGGTGATCACCAGGGATACGGAAACCTGCCTGGGTGCGTGCATGGCAAAGGCCGCGAATCCGTGACAATGCATACTCAATCGATGTGTTAAAGTTGACCTTGCAGACACTTTCTGATAGTTCGTTCGGGCAACCACTGCGCGTGTCTGTGTGTATACCTCAGAAGCTGAAAGAAATTTCTCTTCAGCCGTGATGTCGGACAGGAGGAAAGCTGCCCTTTCCACCAGAGTTTGAGATAATCTTTTGAGAAGCATGCCTGCCACCTGGTGTTTCCAATCAAGGGGAGATGTGTCATCGAGGAAAGCTTTTCGTCTACTCTTGGTGTTGGGAACCGAGTCCTCGTGAAGGCCAAAAAATTGGCCGAGCTAAAGGCGGTCTGGCCTTAAGTGTCCATTTACCTGAGATGGTTGAAGTAGTGGGAAGGGTGGCAGCTTTCGTCGCCGAGGTACCGAGCGCTTTCATCGAGCAGGAAGGCTTTCAATTAAGCTCCTTGGAATCGGCAAGTTCTTTCTTTAGTCATTCAGGCATCCAGTGCGTGGGCATCAGTGTATGTGCACGACAGAAAGTTTTTCAATTTCCAGCATGTCGGACAACAGGAAATTAAAAGCTCTTTCTGCTGCAGTGCGTGATAATGTTTTGAGCCACATGTCTGCCACCTGGGGTTCTGATGAAAGAAATGTCGTCGGGGAAGGGATCTCGTCTACTCTTGGTGTTGGGGGCCAAGGCGTCGTGAACACAGAAAATTCCACGTTACCTGGGATGAGCAAAAAGGAAAAAGAAAAAAAGAAAGAAAAAAAACGAAGTAGCAGCAAGGGTGGGAGCTTTCATCACCAGTGTGCTTGATTGAGCAGGAGGTGTTTGAGTTAGTCTCCTGTCGAGCCGTCAGCTTGGATTTTGAGAGAGTTCAAGTCGAGTGACTTGCCCCATAATGTCCTTGACATTCACAGTGAAATTCTGAAAGCGCCTTTATGGCGCATCCGTTGGCTTTAGCACGGGCTGATTGAGTAAGTCGTTCGCAGTCATCATGCTCGGCAAGTCTCGAGCCTTCAATTAAGCCGCCAAGAGATGCGGGGCCTTCCAATGCCAATTAGTAATCAATCTCGGTCGCTATTCAGTCAAATTTTGTATTCGTTGATTTTTGTAATATAATAAATAAGCCCTGTTGTTCTCCTTGCCGTTTGCCATCTGGCAATGACGACGAACACTGGTCGAATCAATTGAAACCGGTCGGACGATCGAAGGAGTGTAGAGCTATACGGCGATGACATCTCCTTCTAAGTCGAGCTCCAGTTTCGTTTGATCAAGTACTTCAAGGTTCAACTGACCTGTCGAAAAAATTCTTTACTTACATTTATCGTTGAGCCAGAATCTTTGCCAAAGAAATCTACTCTTTTTTTGCGGTGTACTGTATGCAGTAGAACTCAAGTGATGAAGACGTTTGCACAGGTTTGCAAAGCTCGCCCATTCTCCTACCTCCACCAACCCGCCTACTCCACTACTGGAACTCGTCTTCGGCTAGAATCCAAGCATACTTTATACACAGCGTGGGCGACTGTTTGCAGCCTCAGGATTGCATCGATCAAGGCCCGTTATCATGGTTAAGAAATGGCCAGCAGGGCTTTGGCTGGTGATTGACGGTGCCAAAAAGTCCCACAGAAGGCCAGAATCGTGGGGAAAAAGCCACAGATGGGTACGAAAACTGGCCAAAGGCACCCACAACAAAGGGCGGCTGCGGGAAAGTCTGGTCTTTACCCTTTTGGCCCGTCTCGACGTTTATCCCAAACACAGACAGACAAACAGACATTTAAAGGGACACTGTGACGCATCCTGCGGCTTTGAAAAACATATTATGCTTTTCAGAGTCGCGGTGCTGGCACCGAGTGATTACGCGAGAATGGCGGCAATTTCAAGTTTTCACTCCGCAAGGTTGGCGTCTACACGTGCCTCGATTCTGTATCTTGCATTGGGCAGTTCGGCTGGTAGATCTAAATCTACCGTAGACTACTGTCAAAGCGAGAGCTGCTTGCTGTTGTCTGTGTTGTTTACTTTGTATGGCCATGCGAGGATGTCAATTTAGAATCGGGGAGGTCGTCGTTCGTTGTCGGGGTGGCCGAACTTTGGCCATTTTAGAAAGAAGGTCCGCACCTTCCGGCTGACTGAGGAGGTGTTTGATTGCTATCGCTGATTGAAGAAGACTGGAAAGTACAAATGGCACAATGTGCAGGAGCACCTCACGGAGGTGTTTTAACTAGGAGGTACACCTCAGTTAGGAGACTTGAGGTGTTTTCTTGATCTTGGGACCCCTCAACAAAAGAAGACCAGTGAGGAGAAAGAGGTGTTTTCCTGAAGTGAGCAGTGGCGATCGAGTAAAAAACGGATAGGAAAGGAAAGAAAAGAAAGGTCATCAGAAAGCAGAGCAGTGAGGAAAGAATTGTTTTCTTGAAGTAAGTAGTGGCAATCGAGGCAAAAAGAAAGGGTCATCAGAAAGCAGAGCTGTGAGGAAAATAATTGATTTCCACTGTAAGACATGTGCACCCCCGACAAGAAGAACCACCTCTCCGTCTGCGCCGCTGACATGTATTCCGGCAAGAGCACTGATCAAGTGGTGATTCCGTAAAAGCAAAAAAACAAACAAAGTGGTTTTCTTCACGGCCTGTGGAACAGGATTGGCCAGAGCACCCACACCTGTCGAACGGGGAGAACGGGATCTCGAACGGGAGCGAGAACATCTTACCCCTTCATTGTCGGCGACGACAACGATGTTGCCCAAATCGTCAAAGTACGACAAAGACGTTGATGAGGATGATGGCGACGGCGACGATGATGAACACATAGTTTGATTAGTCGGGAGAAGACAAGACGGAAGGCAACGCTCACCACACAGGTGCACCACTGGCTTCACTGCTCTTGCAGTTTCGATCAAACGTTCAAAGTTCGCGCGCTGCGTGAAAATTTACTTCCACACGTGAACAACACGTAGCCCAGAGCAATAAATAATTTTTTTTGGCAAAAAATTATAGAGTCACAAAAGCGTCGCAGTGTCCCTTTCAACAGTTAGACAGACAGGCAAGAAGGCGAGTCACAAAAGCGTCGCAGTGTCCCTTTCAACAGTTAGACAGACTGGCAGGGAGGCAGGCACACGGACGGACAGACAGACAGACACAGAATTACTCCCTCTCTCTCTCTCTCTCTCCCTCTCTCTGCCTTACAGAAAGATTCTGTGATAGCTGCCTTCAGTCAGATTATTGGAATTTTGAAGTCATTATTGGTCTCTTCTGCTAATGGGGCTCAGTCGCTCTTTGACAGCTATTGACCAGCGTCATTGGGATAAACGTGATGTGGGAAGTGAAGGCTATAAACTTCCAAAACTGAGGAGGAGAAAAAGGGAGAAGAGATACTCAAATGCGGAGGAAAGTCAAATCAGCACACTTGAAACAAATCTGACTTGTTACTGTCTCTGAGCACGAGAAAACGTGCCTATTTTGCTTTATTGTCTGTGTTTTCACTGTGTGCACTTGTGGAATGGCTGCAAATGCTTTTCCAGACAAATGGTACGATCTTGGCCACCTAAGACAAGGAATTTAACGAGTACTGTCGCTGCTTTCAGCTGAAATCTGCTGAGTGAACCATGTTTATCAGATTTTGACAAGACAAGAGGAAGTTTATATCAGGAAGAAAGTTGTCTGAGCCTCCTCAACTTCTTCCAGTCTTGATAGGTTCTCCTTGTTGTGCTGTGATTCAGGTCTCTATGGCGGTCGCGAGCAGCAAGCCAGCCGAAACGTGCGGCTATGACTTGGACATGTTCCTGGAGGACGTGAGTGATGGCTTCAAGTGTGCCATCTGCCTGATGGTGATGCGACAGCCGCGTCTCATTGTCAACTGCGGTCATCACTTCTGCAGGCCCTGCGTAGAAAAGCTGAAGGATACCATGTTAGTCCCGGCCATGTCTTACTTTGTTTCTTTCCCTACTTTGTTTCTTTGTTTCTTTTTCGTTTTTTTTTAGTTGCTTTTTTTTGTTTTGCCGAGCAAGTGGAATTTGAAGGGTGCCGTTTGAAGAGGTGTTTGCTAGCTTTTTCTCTTCGACACTTTCCTCAGGCTCATACACGTCTGTATATAGGATGGTAGAGAAAAAAAAATGAGGGATACGCATGGAAGGGAAGGATGAGGAGGAGTTGAAGAATGAGTAATTTTTATTTGAAACTTACAGTAATGACTTTAGCTTTTTATCTAAACAGTTGGATGGATGTCGCTGCTACCAGTGACTATCTCCAACTTTACACCCAGAGATTCACTTTATCCACAATTGCAACAAAGTACAGTGAAACCTGGCTTTAACGACCACTTCATTTTATGACCACCTGCTTTTGCATGACCACATTCTCGTGCAAGGACGCTTTCGTACAGAAAAGTACCTGCATTATGCGTCCACCTGCCAAACGCGACCAGCGACCGCCAAAAGCTGGCTAAAACTCACTGTGTAACCTGCATTACACGACAGCGCGCGTACCGACCGGTCTCAAGAAGGCGACCACATGTAGACATAACACGACCGAACCGGAGCCACTCGATTTGCAGTACTGCAGACAGTGCTGACACAACATCACGTAGACACGCATACATGTAGGCTGCCTACGCCTACGGTACGCGGTGAAGGCATTCCTCTGCTATACGGCGGAAAAATCGGACGACCTGGTGTCTGTGTCTGGTTGTGATTTGGAGCTGAGAGTGGGTATAGGAAAGGGGCTGACCGGGATCTGGGGTTTGTGGTTTTGGGTTTGCTTGTATTCAGACCGAGGAACAACTTTTCTGGTCTTACTCTCTAGTCTGTATTGCAAAGGGTTTGCGGGCCCTTACCTCTGAACCTGCACTTTAACACCACCTGCATTGTACGACCATTTCTGGCCGCCCCAGGGGGTGGTCGTAAAATGCAGGTTTCG
>JAOWAR010123420.1:0-11959 GCA_028571005.1 Clathrina lutea | reverse complement strand
GTCAAAACCACGCGGCAACGCACCTTTTGTCAGCCCTGATACGCGTAATCGCTCACCCGTTTTTGCCATAATTTATCAGCCTATTGTCTGTCAAATTCACACTCTGGGCCGAAAATTTCTCATGCGCTATACGAAACGACACTGAAAGGATCGCCGTGAAGGGGGCCGCTCACCAAAAGCAAGGGAAAAAGCTAGTTTTGAATAATCCAGAGGAATCTGCTGCAGATCAAGCGCTGGCCACTGCATTACATCTCAGTACACAAGAAGCATTGCAGACGAGAGAAACTATCGTTCACCTGTTGTATGGCCATAGCGACCATGCTCACCATTGTCCTTGTAGCTGTCTGGCTTTTGGGCCATCATCGGTTGGCCGTTTTTCAACTCTCGTCAATTCTTCTATAGTTCTCATCTCTCTGTATTTCGCGTTGACGTCATGACTTCGTCTTCCCTCTAGATTTCTTGTTCTTCAATACCTTTGTCCCTTTTCTAGCATTTTCTTTCGTTCACGTTCGTTGTGAGTTCTTCTTTTGTTCAAGACTTTGCAAACTCTTCTAGTGATCGTCTGTTTTCATAAGACAACATTGTGAAACTGAAAACGGTTTTTTCGGCGCCAATTTTCTGTTGTGTTTCGCAAACAAATTTTGGCATCAGAGGATGGTTGTGTACTGAACCGACCCGATTACAGACAAAATTGAGAACGCGATTTGTCCGAGGACCGAAACCGTCGAGCAAGAGAAAGTCATCGCTGAGTCCAGAGAGGCTCGACCTGTCGTCTCCGGCGGAGCATAACATGGTGGTGAGACAAAGGAAGTTTCTCCTAATAGCCTTTGTGAACTGGATGTGGAAACAACAGCGGGTGATGCACGCCAAAGCTAGACGCTGGTTAAGAGCCTGTTTACTAGCTAGCTAGACGCTGGTTAAGAGCCCATTTACTAGCACCAAATCACCAAGTGCAGTGCTCATTGCTATCGCTGATGACTACACTGCAGCAGATGTAGTAGCACTTTGTTCAGAGCGAGATGGTCGACGAGCAGAAGGAGGCCATTGGGTCAGTTTTTTTTTCGGCTTATTCGAGACAGGACAGCTCTTCCGCGCCCAAAAGGTGAGCGCTGAGATTGAGAAAATCAAAGAGGAATGCGTGTCTGCTCAAGATCGACCAGTCAGATTTTTTGATGACGCAGCCCGTGCAGCGGAGGTCTCCGTCAGCACGGCTGCCAGTTAACCGAAGGCGGCAGCAAAAGGTTTGCCTGTCAGTGTTCACCTCTGAGTACAACCGAATATATCCCCACAGGAAGAGCATATTGTGAGTGGGTGAATGTGGCATGGTGCACGAGAGACTATCGTTCTCCTCAATCTGTTTTGTAGCAATAGTGACCATGGTCGCCATTTTTTCTTGCTTTCTGCCTGTTGGGCCACATTGGCCTCTTTTCACTTCCCGCTAATTATTCTTCAGTTCTCATCTCTCTGGATTTCGTCTTCGTCTAGGTTCGCTTTCCCACTAGATTTCTTGTTCATCAAGACTTTCGCTCGTTCTCTAAAATTATCTTCCCTACACATTTCTATAGAGTTCTTCTTTCGTTGAAGATTTCGTTTACTCTTCTAGAGATCTTCTGTTGTCATAAGGCAACATTGTAAAACTGAAAACGAGTTTTTCAGGGCCAGTTTGCGGTTTTGTCCCGCACACAACCATGATGTGACACGGTTACATCTCAGTACACACACTATCCCTTAGTGCACAAGAGTGATCTTGTCACTGCCTGCGTCTCACCACACTAGAACTACAATGACTGGAAAGGAAAAAGTTCAGATACTGAAAGGATGAGAGAAAAAGGAAAGGACAGGAGTAAACTTTGCAACATGCAGACAGGCATCCAAATGAGAGAGAAAGGGAGAGAACCTGGAGACGATAAGTTTAGATCTTCAACAAGTGATGCATGACTTGGCAACGGGGTGGAGGAGTCCTCTATTTTTTGAAGATGAGTGTATTTTTTTTAACTGCGACTACCACCATCAAGTTATCACTTACGGATACAGGCTCCTTCACTGGTGATAGGAACTTCGAGCGCTCTGTTGAAGCCTGGCAAGCACTGGTTACACTTAGGGCCTTGCGTGTTGTCGCGGCAGTTCATGCAGACACCAGTTCCGAGAGATGCATTGTACGTACAGGTGTCGGTATGGTTATTGCAACCACAATCTGAGCATGCCACAGTGTAAAATCACAGGATGAGTGCCCATGTCCGGATTACACGACAAAGTGAGATCAAAAAGAAAGGTTTAGGATTCCAGAGAGAGATGAAATAAGCAGACAAGAAGCTTGGCTAACGCGAAGCAACTGAGCTTTAACCAGGCCAAACTCATGCAGCACATACAGCTCAACTTAGTCTGCACGTACGTCTAGCTACTGAGGTAAAAGATCCTTCACCTTCACAAGCATTAACTTCTGTTGGCGTGCCAGGGGCCCACGGACGGTTGTTGTACAGCGGCAAGCATAGTTCGCAGTGTCTTCCGGTGGTGAAGTGATCACAGAGACAACCAGTCAAAACCTGCAGGAGATGAGAAATTGGGAGGAGAAGAGTTCAACGCAAAATATTCTGATCCATTTACCTTCCTCTCTAAAGGTTTTTTTTTGAAAAGAAAGAATAGTTTCTTTGCCGAATAGGAAAGGGAAAAAACATAGGAGTAGACTGAAACTACAGAGGCCTCAGCAAGCGAGTTAAAACCTGCAGTGGTTTGACCGAGCAGGTTCAAGCGCGGTCCCACATTTCTTCGGCCATTCCTAATATAATCTGCTTTGCAGTTGTTGACAAAATGGCAAGCTTGACCCACCTTATAACCAGGTCTATGTCCTGCTCAAAAATACGTAAGGTGACAGAATAAATCACTTGTGTAATTGTCAGACCTAGAAGGGAACCATTCCAGTTGGGGCTGCTCACATCCTCTAGTTCTTCAGAACATTCCATTTGAACGCGTATAAATACCCAGAAGATAACGAGCAATCTGAATCCCCAGCACACAAGTAAAAGAAAACCAAATGTTCCAGACTAGCATTTCGTGAGAATTTTCGACTCTGGGTTATTTCTGTCTTAGCATATTTTCACCAGTCCCAAATATTCATACATTGCACCACATTTCCAAAGTAGAATGGTTCATTTTTCAAATCCGAAATTGTATGAAATTGCAGCGACTTTTCTGGGTTTTGTGGAACGAAATATATGGATTAAAAAAGCACGAAGCTGACGAGGGGCTATCCCCGGACGCAGAGTACTACGAACTACATGAAGACAATGAAAGACTTCAGATGTACAATAGACATGCACTAGGAGATGTGGGCGGGGTGCTATAGAATCACTTCAACATGGAAGAGAGACAAAGATAGTACTAAAGTTCATCCACTAGAAGCTATTAGAGTACTGCCTGCCTGGACAGCGAAACGCTGGGCTTAATAAAATCGTTCTTGTTTCTACCCAAGTGTCTGTTGTTGTTGTTGTTGTTATTGCCGTTGGACATTCTTTCAAAAATAGATTGAATATTAAACTGGATCAGAATGTCTGTTCTCTTTGCGAACAAGAATTGTTGCTGCTGACCTGCTGAGCTCCAATTGACGCGTTGATAGTGTTGTGTTGCTGCTGGGTCGCATTGATGATTGGACGTTACTGAGGAATGTTGCTGTTCCATGCTTGATTTCATTCTCCCTCTCTTTGGTCTGCTCCATTCTCCTGGCAGGCCAAGTTTCTTCCGGTTGTTGGAGGACGCTGGGACCCTCCCACCAAAGACTGTTTTCGATGAGGTCATTGGATGAACAGCCTTCAAACCGAGATCTGTGCCAGGTTGGCGCTATGCCCCTGATTGGGGCTGGTGAAGGCCTGGATTTAAGCCGCGTGATTCATGGCAAGTGGCCACGGACTCCTGCTCTTACACTGACACCCCCACAGAACCTTCAGGCTGTTACTCCACCACACCGCCTGGTGGAGGTTCACTTGAAGTGGTCCTGTGACTGAGGCCGCCAGCCGAACTCCTACGCCTGCAGCCGCCTACTTCAGTCGTACCATGCCCACAGCTGAAAGAGGTGGAATGCAGATTTTTGCCAACGCAGAACGAATTGAGATCTTCCCAACGTTATGCCTTGTCTGTATGTGGGCAACTGTGCCGGAGGCATTTTAGGAAGGCTCAACAAGGACATGCAGGTCAAAGGACAATGCTTGTGGTAAGGCAACGCGGAATTCAAATGGCTTCAATCTGGTGTAGCTCTCCAAACCGCCTTGATCATGCCAAGGCCTATGTTGTACGTTTGTTGCACAGATGGTGCCAGTCCCTGAGAGCGTCATTTGTTGCAAGAGAATCTTCCCTTGAACGATGTACAGTGTGAGGAACCCTAGAGGGTCAAAGATTGAGACAATCTTCTGGAGGACGTTGCGCTTTGTCAGAGTCAAGTCCATTGTCGTTGGTGTAAGGTTGGAGGAGAAGGGGTCTTCTTCCGCTGACCATTGCACCCTCAGAGCCTATGGAGTTGGTGTCGGGCCTTTCTCCAGATTGACCCGGTGAGCACATGCTTCACCTGGCATCACCTTCATAACTTCAGGTGAATTGGACAACCACTTTCAGGCATACATGGCAGTGCCTTTCCAGAACTTGGAGTTAATGGTAGATCTCCGTGGCGTTGGTCACTCCTGACGGAGTCCATGCTGTCATCCATGTACATAGACTCAAGTACAGTTTCCATTGCTCGTGGTACCTGCTCTTGGACTTGTGGCCATTTCGCCCGGTCGAGCTGTCAACTTTTGCAGAGCCAGTACTAGTCGCGAGTTAGCTCATGACCAGGCACAGTAGGCTTCAGCTCTGCTGGTAATGTGGCAGGCTCTTGCTCATCAAGCTTTGTTCTTTCCCTTGTGCAAGGGCTTCTCCCGAGATCGACCCTTCGACCCCAAGTGCGGTTGCACTGTTCGTATTGATTATGCCAAAATGTATGCCTGGAGGGTGAAGGTATCGAGAGATGGTGGAGCTTTCAGTAAACTACTCTTTTCTTGGTGACATCGTGAAAGCAAACTGCAAGATGAAGTCAAAGAAGTCTAGGTGCAACAAAGTGCAATAGACACAACGATCGATACACTCTGTCCGCAGCCAGGTTTGTGTGGGCACCTCCATCCACCCCAACTGGAACAATGCAGGTCCAACCCAAAGGATTTCACCATGCCACTGGTTCTCCTGGTTGACCTCGCAGTTCCCTTAGACCATGGTGGAATTCAGCATGGTTGAGTCCAATCTAGATGGTTTTGCCACTTTTGAAAACCGAACAGACTGCTAGTTCTTCCATTTCTTCCTTGCTTCCAATGCATGCCAGTCTACCACCAGCTTCATGTTTCCCATCTCTCATTTCATAGTCATTGCCGACGCTCACATATGGACATTGCTGTCACAACTGTGGAGATCTAAATTTACACACATTCACTGAAATGCTTCAATCGGTCCATTCAGCACGCTGATATTGACCTCCTTCGTGATCGACTACGTGTTCAACTACATCTCTGCTCACATAGGTGCGGGTAGATCCATCATCCAGAAGAGCATTAACCTTCACTCTTAGTCTTCCACTCGACGAAAGGACATGTATTGTCCCAACAGCAATAAGTTCGCTCCTCGTCTGGGTGGGTATTGATGTCTTAGTCACCTGATATTTGCCTTCTTCTAAGGTGGTCATTGTCCTTCCTCTTGGTCACCCAGAGTACTCCGATCCTGCTCATTGACATTTTATTTCGGCCTGCTGCAATAGCCAGATATGGGTTTTTCCACAACCATTCACCCCGCATGTTCTGCTTCTCCCACATCCCTTGCCACGGTGGTTGTCACTTAGACAGCGAAAGAACACACGGAGGTTTTGAGCCGTTACCCAACGTTCATAGACTTCCGTACCTGATTGTTGGCGCACCACACTTTCGTTGTGACCAGATACGCTCGATGAATAGTCAGGAGTAACTTGTCTCATGAAAAAGGTCTTTCCACTGTTTTTATGCGGCTTTATGCTGCACCATCATTTTCCACTCTCCTTAGACGATTTTGCCCATGCACCGTTTCTGAGGTAGTCGTTTAGAAAATCTATTCCATCTGTCAGCCACTCCTACAAAACCTCAATAATCTCTGTTCTTCCAGATGGAAATACTCATCGGTGATACCTTGCCAACATGTCATCGGTCGCCTTCTTTTGCAATTTGTTAGTAGAATGAGCCATGTCGGTGTGTCATGGCTCATTGCAGTAGCCATAATCCTTCAGGTTCACCCCAGTTGTCTCCAGAAGATCCGAGCCTTTCCCATTGCCTTGTTTAATTGGTCAAAATTAGGTGATTTCATCCAGAAAACGAGAAACGGGCCATCTCTGCCCTCCGTACTTCCGACGCAATCTTACCTTCGCAGCGTAATAGGCTGCTGTGGAATGGCCCAGGGCACATATTGCCTTTAGAGCTTCACCCTTCAGAGACTGCCCTCTGTAGCTGTAAAAGATTGGCATTGTCACACGCCGAAGTTACTATTCTGAAGTCCAGCCTGATCGGTGTAGAAGTCTCATCGAATCTGCTTAGTGTTGTTCCAAGTTCTCCACTCGTGGTGATGGAGGTGTAGTCTGTCCCAGCAAATTCACGGACCTCCCCAGTCACGCTCATCGTTCAAACCTCTTCCCACCAGTCTTTAACCCACCTCGTGTCCCGTTGATGCAAAGAGCTCGTTCGTCCGACTATTCCCCGGCCTCTGCTGGGATTTCCTGCCCGTGGGTTTGATTTTGGTTTCTTCGCCTCGGTGTCTGGCATCGATTGCGGTGTCAGTGCAATTTTCTCTTTGGATTTACCGGAAGACGTTGCTGAGTTCTTCTCTGGTCCTATTGATATTTCCGAGAGGATTTCTAATGTAATGCAAGCAATCCCCGTTCGTGCGTCTCATTGTCCAGCCTCTCTACTTCCCCGTCCACTCCGTGCAGTACCTACCAGAGCATTCGTCAACACCAGTTCGTCGAAAACCTTACAGCAGATGTTTTGTTTCTCAAGAAAATGATTGTCCAGGGCTTCTACCTGCTCTTTAATATAACCAGCCTTCGTCGCGTGGCTATGAAAGCCTCCTTGGCTTTCGTTTCTTTTTTTTAATTTTTTTTTTATTTTAGCACCACCAATTTCTCAATTAGTGTTCCATCTTCGACTTGGAATCTGTGACTAAAAAGTTATACGTACAGCCATCCTCTCCTACCAGATTTTCTGGAACAAAACCTGCTGATGGAAAAGCACAAAGCTGAGGAGGGGCTATCCTCGGAAGCGGAGTACTACCAACCACATGAAGAAAATTGAAAGCAAGACCGACTGGCGAGGAGCGAGAAAGAAGACTTCCTGGAAGACGAGGAGCGAGAAAGAAGTCTTCCTGGAAGAGAGGGGTTGGCTCAATGTTTTCTGTTAGATTTTTTTTTTGTTTTGTGTCTTGGGCATAACTTGAGCTATCTTTGATGACTTAATTCGGTTTGACTTTTGCGCCAAATGGCGCCAAATCATTGTTGTCGGCCCAATTCTCAGAGCAATACCCTGAGTGCACCTCACTTTGATGCTTTCTGTCACTGCCATTTTGTAACTCTTATGATGCCTTATTCTCATTCTTAATCTTATTCTTCTTGCTATTTGTCTCCTTGGTCTACTGGAACACTATCTCAACCTGTTACCATTTCGTCCCTTGACATTGGCGTGAACGTGGTTGGACTAGCAATTTTAATTTGCCGATTAGAGTGCTAGTAGATACCTTACCGTAGTATCTGCTCCATTCGCGGGCGTGCAGGTAGAGGAATGGCCGAAGCAATGGCAACGAGCTCTGATATCCCAGCGATATACGCCATAGTAGTAGCGATTGGCGAAGGCATCCGTACGAAGCACTGGTACACCAACATTATATAATTAGAATAAAGGGCTGAAAACTCGGCGCGAATACTGGTGACGACGAGGTAGCTCTGAATGAGCGCCATGTCGGTGTAGATTCTGTTGCCAAGACGAGGGAAAGGACTGAAGGTCACCTGAACAAATAAAGACAAAGCATGACCATCCCAGACACGTGTTACAGCGTGCGGGGGGGGGGGGGAGAGATTAATTCATTTGACATGCTGCATCGTGAGAGAGATATCCTATTGCATGAGCAGTCCGAGAACTCCTAGATCCAGGAACGGCAACAACTATGGCAACAGTCTTGAAGTTTAGCGCGCTTGGCTGCGCTTTCCGTTCGATTTCGGCTTTGCGCGCGTGTTCCGATGTATGTATCCTCAGATCATCGATCGGTTTCCGCTTCCGTCGATCCGACGGCGAGACTATCCAGCTTTGTGTCACGTTCTTCTTCTTTCTACGGTATGGACAATGCTAAAAGTAGTAATGAGAGAGAAAAACGTTAATGCGAAAACTAAGGTGATTTTTGTGACTACTCCAAGAGGCGGTACGGTAGAGCTCTGGAAACCGGCAAGCGCGTCGGGGAGGACTCTGGAAAAAACCATTATTCTTTCGGTCACAGCTTTTAGTCAACCCATTCTTCAAATTAACTCACGTTTCCTCCCAATTGAAATAAAATAAACTTTTTTCTTTTTCGTTCAATGGAAAACGTTTTCTCTCTATTTCGATCAAATCCAGTCTTCTCTCCCGAGTCAAAATCGGACCTGTCATTGAACCAAACACCAACACCAAGACTAAAAAAGAGCACATAGAAACAAAAAAGAAGAAAAGAAAAGAAACTCGTCAAAAGCAGGAATAGGAAATCAATTCAATGAAGTGCTTGTTTCCTCTTCTACATCGCGCTTGAGCTAGAACCAAACATCAAGACCAAGATAAAAAAAAAAAATAATTAAAAAAAAAAAACATTACAGTTGAATGTCGTAGAAATGGTGACCGCACGGAGAAAAACACATTCGTTGAAAATTTGTAGATACTCAAAATCCGTGCCCAGATCGAGACTCGATACTGCGGCACCAAATCGCCCAGTCGACGAGAACCACCTGACTATCCGCTACGCCATCACGTCATCGGATATAGTTTATTCAGCTTGGTGAGAAGATCACGGCTGCGCTCGTTCCGTGGTGTTGATCGAGAAAGTACCGTCCACATAAAGTTTGTAGAGAAGCTGACCTTCACCCGTCACTTCAGTTCACATGCGAAAATGAAGAAAACGGCAAACTCCCCTTCCTGGATGTACTGGCCATCATAAACACCGCAAAGGACACCAAGAAGATCACACTCAGTACCACGGTGTACAGGAAGCCCACGTTCACTGGACATTACATGAAGTGGAACTCATTCACCTCTCGTAGACACAAGCTCAACCTCATCAGGTGTCTGCTAAACAGAGCCAAACGACTCTGCTCATCCGAACAGCTGGATTCTGAGTTGGAAAAACTCAAAACGATCTTCCAAAGCAACGGATACCCTACGAGTGTAGTAGAGCGCACTATGAAGGAAGCCTTGGAGCCCAGGACCTGGTTGATTGGACACCAGCCATTCCCAGTCTATCTGCGCATACCGTGGTTAGGGGACACAAAGTCAGAACGTCTGGAGACCAAGACATGCGAGACCACCAGAAGGGCGTACCAAATGTGCCAGACACGTGTAGTGTTCACATCAAAGCCTATGTTGTCATCATGCTGCAAGGACAGAAATCCCACCCATGAACAATATAACATCATTTACTTGTTTTTTGCTGTTGTGGAAGCCGGTATTTGGAAACGAGGGTCAACCAGCATGTGCCAGTATCGCTCCTGACACCTGTCGCCAAGAAGACCACCACCATTATTGGACAACACCTCTTGGGCAATGGCAGATGCCTCGAAAACTACGATCAATCGATGTTTACAATTCTATGTCGAGCCCGCAGCGAGTCAGTCTTGCACATTCTGGAACCCCTCTTCATCCACTCAGTGGGACCAGACTTGTGCAAGCAGCTGGAGCTTGTTAGAAGCCTGTCCTTGTTTGTCTACCTGGCTGTGCGTTAAATTCTACACCTTCACCTTGTTATTAGCACACACTCATACTCCTGCACACACATTTTAGTCCCAAGACACCATGCACACCTAGCCATGCACCTAATATCCACACTTAATCACACAATTTCTCACACACAATCTCATACCCTTAGTTGTTATATCACTTTCTTACACACAATCTCACACCTTCAGGTGTCATCACTCACACTACTGCCTAAACCTTGTAGTATAAGAGTCCCTTTCCCACTGTGTATCAGTCATGTTCTCCGTGTTGCCACTGAGGAGCCGGGCCGAAAATTAACTATGACAAAGGTAAAACCGATTGTGGCTCTCTTACTTTTTTCTGATATCTAGAGAGTTCTATACCCACTTGTTTCGGGAACCATTTCTAGACAGAATAGGGCACTAAGGGATGACCGTAGATTCCAGGGCCGTACTGAGTAAACAAAAGGGGCGAGATAAAAGGAGGAGAGAAGAGAGTGTCTGACCACCGGCGGCTGTGGAGCTCCATCATTTGAGTTGCGCGAAGTCACGGTGCCGTTTTAGTACGGGAAGCGGCCAACTCTAGCGTAAGTAGCGCTCAGCTTAATGGCAATCCAGGCGTACGCATTTCCGGCAAGAGCCCAGATAGAGCGAGAGAGATGAAAAAAGAAGGTAGGATGGGGTAGGACAAACTAAAACCAAATACAGTGACAACTCGAAAGTGTACAATAAAAGGGAAAATGAAAAAGACGTGAAGGACTAAATTAAAAGTAAAAAAAATGAAACAAAGAAAAGATAAGAGTCGGAGGACAAGGGAGAAGTATCGTCTGGCGTTTTCAAGTTCTTCGTCGCCTCCCCGTCGCCCTTGTCCTTTCTGGGTTGGTGGCGGGGAGGGCTCGGTCTTCCGCCGTGGGTCTTGTTGCTCGGTGGCAATGTTTTCTTTCTTTGCTCGTAGATGTTGTCCATGTTCTCTTCTCGTCGCTTGTTCGTCTTGGATGGTCTGCCGTCGAGAGAGGAAAGAGCTGGTGAACGAGTCTGGGGACGTCTGCTGGACAGTGGGGACATCTTCTTCGTCCTCGGTGGTCCCCAAGCTTGGGGCGGTGATGCCGGACGGCGGTGGGGGCTCTCAGTCGCGATCGGGTGGTTGGTGTTGTCGGGCGGTGGAGTGGTGCTTGACAGCGGCGAATGGGGGTTTGCTGGTGCGGTGGGAGGCGATGGAGATAGTCCGTGGACACTTTCTTTTCTCTTTGGTACGGGTAGGGCCGGCCTCGGCTAGTCTCTTCCTCCTCTCTAGCTTTGCCTTCTTCGTCCGTTCCCGTGCTTGCCTGGTTCTTCTCTCTGTCCCGCGAGTGGTATTCTGTTGGTCCTCAGTGTTGGAATGGGAGTGTAGGAGCGGTGAGTGTTTTGATGGGCGAACGTTTGCAGCCACTTTACTTTTCCCTCGGCTCAGCTTTCTCCCTCTTCTCTTCCCCTTCTGCCACGTCTCTCCTTTTGACCCGTGTTCCCTTGATTTTACGAGTGTCTGTCTTTTTTCTTGCAAAGAGGTAAAAACAAAAAGTAACCACTCGATCGAAAAAAAATTGCTAATCCTCTCGAAAAAAAGACAGTAAATGTTACTCAATGATAGTTCATCACCTATTAGTACAACACCTATTATTTCCTGGTTATCACCTACTACAGGCAGTTCAACACCTAATCGCACCTACCACTTACTCACACCAGTATCACATGGTCACCTCTTCAGTCCTTAGTGTCTATATAAGTTTTCTCTCTGATGTTTTTTTGCGACAATTGACTGATGAAGCCAGAGGCATCTCTGACGAAACGTCTCAAGAACTGACAAAATTTGACTGGTGAGCTTGGATTTGAGAGGCCTGATAATAAATTTTAATGTCAATGTCAATGTCAATGTCATTTTTTCTGCTTATATTGGCTTTCGGCCTAAAAACATCCTTGCATCTGCTCACTTTGACATATCATAGCAGAGTCAGTTCTCGGAGGAAT
>JAOWAR010123309.1:0-11962 GCA_028571005.1 Clathrina lutea | reverse complement strand
AGTTTCTTTGAGTTGGCCGAGTGGCAGAGCAGTTTCTTTGAGTTGGCCGAGTGGCAGAGCAGTTTCTTTGAGTTGGCTGAGTGGTAGAGCAGTTATGGTCGTGGCTTCCGGCTGAGCTAGGCGATGGCGCCGCAGGTTCGAGCCCTCCCCGTATGTCGCTTTTTCCTCTTCTCTTTCTATCATTGTGGGAAGGGATGGTGGGAAAGGAACGGAAAGTAGATAGGGTGACCTGGCAGTCAAGCGAAATCAAATTTCAATGGTGCAACCACAAACTAGCAGCAGCAAAGAACGCAATAGATGAAAATTACAGGGGAAGAGTATCTAATCCCTCATTCCGGTTAATTAGCAAACCGGTAAAACCGTTTGGGTGCAAAGGGTCAATCCAGCTGCATTCCAGCGCTTGTCAGTCCAGGGTGTCTGTGGGTGGGCCCTGCATGACGGAGATTAGTGTGGTGTGGTCTGCATGCTGGTTGAAATGCTCAGCAACTGCTGTATCCTGATCGTTATGGATGGCGCTCCCGTGTCCTGTGACTTGTTCGCGTACTCTATAGGAGACAGCCTGTAACCCTGCCCCTTGATGTAGACCATTTGGTAGGACGAGCGGCTCAGGAGGCAGATTACCTTTACCGAACTAAAATCGAACCGGCCATTGATGGTATGTGTATGCTGGCCCAGAAGGAGGACGGTTGCTCAGTTGGAGATGCTTGGGCAGGTCTTTCACTGTGGCCTGTAGCAGGGACGTACCGAAGGGCGTTGCCCGATCTTTCAGGCTTCCAATCTTCCCAGGTCTGGTATGGACTAGGAGGCTTCTCAGGTTTGGTGGGTGCTTGTAAGACACCAATGCTGGGACTGGGAAGACGGCTTTGAGCTCAGGATTTGAACGGAGTATTGGAAGGGTGTCTTTCAGTAGTAGTAGTAGCAGTAGTTGTAGGTAAGGGAGGCTCGGATTCCGGGTGACTACCAGAATAGTGCAATCCGGGTGATTAGATTTGTCTTTATTCCAAATTAGAACCTCTTCATTAAGCAGGGCACAGACTCAAACTGGCAATCAATCGCAGGTTTTCCGTAACCCCTTGATTTCAGGGAAAAAAACCAGTTCTGTCGGGCGCGCTTCGAACTGCGTGTCCTTGGGGACAGTGGTGCGAAAGCGGATAGCTACACTGTAGGACAGGTTGCAGTGTACATGCGGCAGATGGTTACTCGAGAGCACTAGGAACTGGTGAGTGTCCATGGCGATTCTCGGTCGCCTGAGATTGTTGTTGAGCTGTGAAAGAAGTTTTCAGGGATGCTGTGCTGGTGGGTGAATCTGATGTTCGGGTGAACAGAGTTTTTATGATCGAAGAACTAATGGAGCATCGTCTCAACGCCAAATAGCAAAGATGTCGTCGACGAACCACCCATGAAATGATGGCCTTAGATTGCTGGCAGCGGAAGACAGTATTCATTCCTCTAAAACGCCCGAGAAAAAATTGGCATAGCTCGGAGCCATTGTAGTGCGCATAGTCATTGTAGTGAGCATAGTCATTGTAGTGCACATAGTCATTGTAGTGCACATAGTCATTGTAGTGCACATAGTCATTGTAGTGAGCATAGTTATTGTAGTGCACATAGTCATTGTAGTGCGCATAGGCATTGTAGTGCACATAGTCATTGTAGTGCACATAGTCATTGTAGTGCACATAGTCATCGTAGTGCGCATAGTTATTGTAGTGCACATAGTCATTGTAGTGCGCATAGTCATTGTAGTGCGCATAATAATTGTAGTGCGCATAGTCATTGTAGTGCGCATAGTCATTGTAGTGAGCATAGTCATTGTAGTGAGCATAGTCATTGTAGTGCGCATAGTCATTGTGGTGCGCATAGTCATTGTAGTGCGCATAGTCATTGTAGTGCACATAGTCATTGTAGTGCACATAGTCATTGTAGTGCGCATTGTCATTGTAGTGTGTATAGTCATTGTAGTGCGCATAGTCATTGTGGTGCGCATAGTCATTGTAGTGCGCATAGTCATTGTAGTGCGCATAGTCATTGTAGTGGTCATAGTCATTGTAGTGGTCATGGTGGTGCCATCGACTTGCAAATAGCGAGTGGTCTTGCATTTGAAAGAGTTCAGTTCAAGTACAATTTTCGCTAGTGGCAGGATGTCGTCATGGTGATGGTTGTTTGCATACATCACTGATTAGCAGGACCTGATTTTCGCTAGTGGCAGGATGTCTTCAGGTGATGGTTGTTTGCATACATCACTGATCAGCAGAACTTGATTTTCGCTAGTGGCAGGATGTCTTCATGGTGATGGGTGTTTGAATACATCACTGATTAGCAGAACCTGATTTTCGCTAGTGGCAGGATGTCTTCATGGTGATGGTTGTTTGCATACATCACTGATTAGCAGAACCTGATGAAACCCAATGGGCAAAGCATTGCTCTTCTGTTTTTCTTTCCTTTAGTCGTTTTGAACTAGGTAGAAGTATGCCGTAGTATCGTTAATCCTGTTGTTTCATCCAGAAATAATAGGCTGGGTGCAGTCAAGATGTTCTTGCCGGTATATAATAGTGTGTGCCTTGTGGCGTTTGGTGCAACAAACCAAGAGAGCGGGTTCGTGGCTGTTTCTTGACGAGTAAAGGCAGGGTTTATATTCACTGGAGAATGAGTAAGAGGAAGGTTCCAGACAGGGTGTGATTAAACTAGTGGGAGAAGAAGAGAAAGGTGTCTAAGAAGGTTTATCTTATTGTAATAGTCTAGAAGACGCATCAGTTTATTGGATTCAATTAACACCACATTCGTGTTGAGGTTTTTGGAATATATTTGGTTTCTTGTTTTGTGCAAAGACATGGTGTTCTTGAGTGTAATGATAAGCAAAGAAATTGGAGGTGAAACAGTTATGACGGATAATCGATTAATCGATTTCAGGCGGGTAACTGAACATGGCGACGTGATCGATTACAAGAGAAGTGAAGAGAAGAAACGCAAAGTGTCGGTCTTTGCGCACAATGCTGAATGGGTGAAGCATGCACATTCAGTAAGTCTACATGGCACACGGTACAGACCACACATATCCACTCGTGAGAGCAGGTCGGGCCGCCGTGCTTCATTGATCCTAATGTACATGGAAGGACATTGCGTCATCGTGCTTCGCTAAGACCACAGCTGATGGCCAACTTTAAAGATCATTGACTGGGGTCTAGCGCCTTTCCAGGCGGTGCGCCAAGCAAAGAAATGCTGTCTAGCATTTTAAAGGTGCGCCCTTCTGCCTCTCGTGCACTGCACACTGCCTGGTTTCAGTGGTTTGTGCACATCAGTGCGAGATTTTGCATCCTGATTCCTGAGTTGAAGCAAATGTTTCTTGAACGTGTCGCCGATGGCTGAAGAACCTACTGGTATGCCTCTTCATCGCGTCAGACTCACTCCGAAGTGTGGAACCATTTCGACCTAGTGTCACTGAAGCAAACAAACGACAGCAAGAAGTGCGGTGTTTTGCTGACATACAACGCCTCAACTTCAACGATTCTTCATCAGTTGAGAGCTGTTCATAGAGTCGATCTCAAGTCACAACGAAAGCGAGTGCCAGGAACACGAAGAGCTTGGACTCCTTCATCGTTTCAACAACCAGCACATCGATGCACTGGTGTTCCTGTGCAAGGACTGGCTCCCACAGTCGGCTTTGACTATTGGTTCGGGCGACAAGACCAGCGCTGCCCTGCCATGACTTGTGAAATAATTAAAGGAGATGACTGAAGAAGAACCAAACGATTTCACTCCTGAGCTCACCCGCTTTGATCTTACCTCCAATTACGACAGCTCATCTGACAGCTCATCGAACAGCTCATCAGACAGCTCATCAGAAAGCTAATCAGACAGCAGCGTTCGGACTCCACAGTGCCTTAGCTTAATTTTAGCTCCAGTGACAGTATTTGAGTTGCTCGTCGCTTTTGAAATTTACTGTCCATCATGTTTTCACTCTGCCCAGTACGTTGTGAGACTTGCAGAACTAAGTCCATGTTCACAGTGGTGAAGTTTGTGAGGCACCGTCATGGTTGCCCAATAATTGTTAACAATCGAAACTCGATCGAGAAGCTAATGAAAAACCGACAGGGAATACTTGTAATCACTCACCCTGCAATATACTTGGCTAAGGTTAAGGATGACGGTGGTGGACACGATCGATCATTGTCTAGTCATGGAAAACCTCTTTCCTTCGGAAAGGTGAAGGGTTTTTTTTTTCAACCCTAGACTGGCAGCTTACCTGCCAGAAAAAAGCTAAGAGCAGATGCCACCTCCTCTGCATTTAATTAAAGATTAAAAGATTTTATCTCTTCTGTCCATTCACGTAATGGAAACAATTGTTCTCATGATCAGCGCTTTCCACTAAATGAGGGAGCTTCTAGTGAAACGTCTGCATGTCTGTCACTGGTGTGAAACGCCACAGAACAACATTCGCCGTCTGTCGTTGTTCACGATCAGCTGCAGTACATTGGCTAGTATCAGTGCATGCCTGCTACAGGCAGAAATGTCACATTACTGTTACAATGAATGTTAAAATGGACACAAACAGATATTTATTTTTTCTACAAATGGGAGACACCAAACTTGAACTTGTTTTCAGTTTCCACTGCCAGTTCATAATATCTAGCAGCTCAGACGCTTGAAGAAAGTTTGTCTACGAAAAGGAAGAAGCCTTTACTCAACATTTCAGTCTGGCACGGTGAATGGTTTTATCACCGATTCAATCATTGTGGCTCTAGCTTTGAATGGTCAAGCCTTGATAGACATTAGCAGTAGGAGGAGTCAATACATGCTGATGTATGACATTAGCAGTAGGTGGAGTCAGTACATGCTGGTGTGTGACATTAGCAGTTGGAGGAGTCAATACATGCTGGTGTATGACATTAGAAGTAGGAGGAGTCAATACATGCTGCTGTATGGCATTAGAAGTAGGAGGAGTAATTACATACTAGGGGCTTGTTCTTTGTTGTTGCTGGCTGTGCTTGGTCAAGGAAGCCAAGGACGGCCAGTCAAGTTAAACATTGTTCACCCCGAGTACGCTCGTTTTCACCGTCTGCAGCTTCATCTTTGAAACACAGCCACCTAATAGTAACCAGGCGAGGAAGAGAGAGAGAGAGAGAGAAACAGAGACAGAGTGAGAAAGAGACACAGAGAGAATAGGGAGGGAGAAGGGGAAGGTCAGGGAGAGAGGGACAGAAAGAGTGAGGGCAGAAATGACTATTGTGGGCATTTCTAGTGTCGGCATGTTACACAACTTGGAGGCGATGCAGGGTGGGCGGCAGAAGATCACCAAACGAAAACTCCGGACAGGCCTGTCTTTCAATCCGTCAGCAGATTAGAAATCAGTGAAATAGAGAAAGTCTGACAGCAATGGTCTGTGTGTAAAAAATCGGGGAAGGACGCGAGTCCTTGGAGCAGAATGAGATCGGTCTGGAATCATTTTGGGATTTGGTTTTCTAAAAAGAAATTGCGAAGTAGCTCTGCCAATAATCCCCTTGCCACCACTTGCCACCAAGCTATCAAATGACCATATAGACAAGAGCTTGTCACAAAAAGTTCAACTGAAAGTATGATGTTCAAGGGGTTCAGCTGAAAGTATGACGTTCAAGGGGTTCAGCTGAAAGTATGGCGTTCAAGGGGTTCAGCTGAAAGTATGACGTTCAAGGGGTTCAGCTGAAAGTATGACGTTCAAGGGGTTCAGCTGAAAGTACGACGTTCAAGGGGTTCAGCTGAAAGTATGACGTTCAAGGGGTTCAGCTGAAAGTATGACGTTCAAGGGGTACAGCTGAAAGTATGACGTTCAAGGGGTACAGCTGAAAGTATGACATTCAAGGGCTTCAGCTGAAAGTATGGCCGCAACTTGAAACCTATCTTTATTCTAAGGCGTGAAATGAGGATCTGAATTTCTTCCTGTCTCTCATATTCCAATGGCTTCTCTGGAGGCTCCTTTTAAAGGGTGAAAAGTATGGTTCATGCCAGCAGAACTCCTTGCTTGCACAGTAAGGGACAGCTGCTAACATAGAAGTTAACCAATCTGTCGCTTTGGAAGGGGTAAACCGATATCTCAAGTGATTACAGTTTTATTTTAAAGACGAGGGAGAAACATTGCAGGGCGAACCACAGTAAGGGTAAAAGAGGCGTAGAAATCGACAGAGAGAGAGAGAGAGAGAGAGAGAGAGAGAGAGATCAACCAGCAAAAACTGATTGTTACATAAACTGATTGTTACATAAACTGATTGTTACGTAAGCTGATTGTTACAATGGTAGTTTGACTACTCAATTTTCACAGTGTCCAGCTTTTCTTAGGCCAACAGCTGCCAGCTTTCTGGTTGGGGTTACTCTAACCCTTTTGACAGTGACTTTTCTCTTTCTGTGCTCCTCTCCCGATTCTCGGCTTTTCATTCAGAAAAATGAAAGTGCTTTCTTTAGTTTATGGATGGAAAGGAACAGCGGATAGTAAATTCGTGCCAAGTACCCCTGCCACAACCACCAGGAATTTTGGAGTTTCCAAAGTTCATCCACCGGCCAGAAAGCTTGTACCGGCTGGCCTAAGGGTGATAGTGAAGGCAATTCTGGTACCGTACCTTTATGTACCCAGACAATTCGAGAACTGTTCTTCACTTCTCTGCTGCTGCTCCTCCAATTCCTCGACGCTCTCTTTCTTTCTCTTTCACCCTCTCTGTCTAGTCTTGCTTACCGAAATCAAGCAACCATACCTTGTTTGAAGCCATGACGATAAAATCCAGCAAAGTGAAAAAATACAAACGAATCAACCAATCAATTATTTTGTTTTATCAGAAAAAAAGCACATGACCAATTTAGCCTCAACCCAGACTTTGGTCCAGATAGACAGCTCGACTGACTTCAACTAGGTCCCAGTATAAGTACTGTTCACATGCTGAGCACCCACAGTATCCTTCAGGTGCTGAGCATGCACAGTTTTTATATGAAATGACGTTTTGTTTCCATGACAACATCATCAAACCCATGCATGCCAGAGCTCAGGTCAACCAGTCAAGGATTGCGATTTCCACATGGTCAGCTTTGATCAGCTTTTAGTTCAGGTGTTTGACACTTGTCAAACAGGTTTCTAAAGCCAATGGGGCAGGAAACAGCACTGGTCTCTAATAATCTGCTTTGAATCTTCAAATTATACTGCCAAGGCAAGCCACAGAAGGGCATGGACAATCTGCTGTCCAGTAAGTTTGCAGCACGAAGCATGGCATCTGGTATCGACAAGGCGGTAGGCTAGGCGTTGTTTTGTCCCGGCTTAGAAAGAGCTAGTATTGACTGACAGCGCTGGGAAGAAGCAAAAGCAACCGACCAGCGAAACAAGTTGTGCAGGAACACTGTGGCCCCATCCATGCTCTCCTTTCATTTGAAAGAACACTGAAACACCATCCATCCTCTTGTTTGTGCGGAACACTGTAACATCTGCCGTACTATTCTTTCATGTGCAGGAACACTGTAACCTCTTCCATGCTCTTCTGTCATGTGAAGGAACACTGTATCCCCTTCCTTGCTCTTTTTTCATGCGCAGGAACACTGTAACCTCGCCCATGCTCTCCTTTCATGAGATGGTCAGATTTTTTTAGCACAGAGGAGAGCTTGGGTGCGAAGCTTGTGACCACTTTAAGCTGTGGCCAACTAGCGCAAAGTTAAAATGGGTCAACGACCTTCTTAACTTCGCCCTGACTGGTAGCCATGACAACAGCATATTTTATACATGGCTGGCACCAGGAAAGCAAAATATTTCATACGGACCAAAGTGCGACAAAGAAGATACAAAGAAGATACAAAGAAGGTAGAAAAAGAGGAGGCAACATGTACTACACCATTGTGAAATACTACACCATTGTAAAGTTACAAAACTTCAGCCAAAATAGAAACAAACTGATGAGGCAAGCTAGGATAATGAGGCCAAGCTAGGATAATGAGGCAAGCTAGGATGATGAGGCAAGCTAGGATAATGAGGCCAGCTAGGATGATGAGGCCAAGCTAGGGTGATGAGGCAAGTTAGGATGATGAGGCCCAGCTAGGATGATGAGGCCAAGCTAGGGTGATGAGGCAAGTTAGGATGATGAGGCCAAGCTAGGATGATGAGGCCAAGCTAGGATGATGAGGCCAAGCTAGGATGATGAGGCAAGCTAGGATGATGAGGCCAGCTAGGATGATGAAACTGGCTAGGATGATGAGGCAAGCTAGGGTGATGAGGAAAGCTAGGATGATGAGGCAAGCTAGGATGATGGGGATTAAAGCAACTTGAGCAAAGCCTGCCTGTTTGTTCACATACTCTATGTTGCTCTATGTTGCTCTATGTTGCTCTATGTTGCTATATGTTGCTCTATGTTGCTCTATGTTGCTATATGTTGCTCTATGTTGCTCTATGTTACTCTATGTTGCTCTATGTTGCTCTATGTTGCTCTATGTTGCAGCTGCATTTGACGCGTTGCTCTTCTCCTCTCCAACCTTGCCCTGCGTGGGAGGCCAAGATTTCAGCACTGCTTGGTGGTTCTCAGCTAACGAGTCACTGTCAGGCTCTGACATGTCATCCCTGGAAGGAATCCATCGCCGTGGCTTTGCGGGTGCACTCAGCATCTCCAGTCTGGATTATTCACATGCTGGCGCGTACGAGTGCAGGAGAAGACAGGCTCAACAGAAGACAGGCTCAGATGTTGTGCTGCGCATTTCCCTTCAAGTTCGAGGTTGGTTTCCCTTGTTAAGCCCCTTCCCAAGTTTTCATGTGAAAAAGAAAAGCCTTGGCTAGACTTGGCGTAAATCTCATCATGGAATTGTAGGCCTGTCTCTATTTAGAGCTACAAATCTGGTTTGTCTCCCGTGGTTGCAGGAAAGAGAAACCTGGGAGTTTCAGCGCGGTGTGGGGAAATGCGATTGTCTTGTTGCCTACTTTGGTGCAATTTGTGTTGTCAGCAACTGTCGTTGCCTGGGTTCGTGTTGTCAGCAACTGTCGTTGCCTGGGTTCGTGTCGTCAGCAACTGTCCTTGTAATCACCGGATTCAGTTTAAAGGGAAACTCAACCCAAAAATGAAACTTTTTCGTTTGTAGTATTGAAGAAAAGAAGAAGATCGCCGGTGGTTCCATGTTCCAGAACCGTTCCCAACCTGAGTTATTTACAAATCAAATTTGAGAGTTTGGGCGCCGGCTTGCCGCCAAAAAATGATGACGTAGTTGACACAAGTGAGTTTGCCGCTAGCCGATCAAAGCATGCCAAGCCATACAACTGGTGCATGTCAGTGAAAAAGTTCTTTTCTTCATCGCTTCTCCCAGCATCCCCGCTGACCTCTATTGTGGCTGCTTATCGAAGTTGCTAAGAGGGTGTTTTGTAATGCGTATGGGTGCAACAATTTGGACGGTTCAAGGAAGAGAGGAGTGAGGTTTTATCGTTTTCCGCGGGATGATGTGCGAAGGAAGCGTTGGGTGCATGCTCTATGCCTGAAATCTCTCCCACAGCGGTATGACAAGGGTACTTCACCGAGGTGTTTTCCCCAGGAGGTGTTAACAGTTTTCGAGGTAAACTCCAGCTAGGAAACTTAGAGGTGTTTTCCCGATGTGAAGGAACAGAAAAACTGAAGGTCGTTGAAAATCAGAACAGGAAGAACAGGAAGAAGTGATTTCCTCACCTAGCCACTGACGACGAAAAATGGAAAAAAAAGTTACTGAAAACGGGACCGGTTAGCAGAAAAAGGCAGGATAGGTGTTTTCCTCACCTGGGTGCCAGTTAGGAAAAGAAAACACCTTTATGTTACATTGTGTCCCCGGGAAGTGCTCTTGGTATGAGAGCAACGGCTACATCTGCTCTGACCACTTCTTGCTGGAGGATTTTGAAAGAGATTTTTGAGCAGAGTTGATGGTACTCGACCGAGGAAACAGCTGAATGTTGACGCTCTTCCCTCCGTGGTCTCCTTCTTCTCTGCTAAACCTCCCGTGACGCGGAAAAGAATGGAATCTGCCCAGGGGGTAATCGACGAAAGATAAGATAATCGCTTTTTCGAAGTGTATTGAAAACCTATATGTCAATGCTGTTTAAAGGCAGGGATGACAGCAAAGCCTGAACAGAAGCAGCATGTGTTTGGCTCAAGCTGGGATCCTTGACGATGGCCAGCACTGGAAAGATGGTGGCGCGTGCGTGCGTATGTCTACGGCAAGCGACTCGGCTTTTTCATGCTCGTTTCTGTACAGAGCCCTGCGGAAATGCTACAGGAAGATGAAGCTGGTTGTTCGTCCTTGGCGCAAGCCTTCGCTCAGCGGCAGTGTCGAACACGATTCAGGGACGCAGTGCAACGATGACTTGCTTCCCCGTGCGTCAACACCATTGAATGACATCCAAATGATGCCTCCTCTCTTCCCTGACGACTCTGAGGTTTGCGAAGTGCAGGTGGACGCCACATATGATGAAGAATACAACCCAAGCGACACTAGGGCGAGCAGTGAGGAGGAAGAACTGGGAAACCCTAGTACGCAGTGCACGAGCAGCAAGTTCTTCTTCTGTCCATTTGGGCTGTTTATCGTAGGGGACTATAGACTTCGAAAGAAAACCCGCGGTTTCTTTTTCAGAACTACATGTCGACGTTGAAGATGCCGACCCACTTCCCGAGCTCACTTCACTTTTTCTTAGCGGCACAAAATGACTGAAATGAAAAAGGCAAGATTGAAAGCCATGCACTGCACCTGAAAGAGCAATCACATGGTGGCCAGACTACCACCGGTATATCTACCCCAGATCTGGCATCGCTTGTGTCAACTACGTCATGACGGTCTAAATGGGTGTGTCACGGCCGAGCAGAGGCGGCGCGGCATCAAACGGTGCCGCCATTCAACCACCAATATCTTAGCCCAGCGAGGGTTCTGGAACGTGGAACCGCCGGCAATTTTCTTCTTTTCTTCAATATTCCAAAATGAAAAAGTTTCTTTTTTGGGGTTGAGTTCCCCTTTAAAGCCAAAATACAGGCAAAATCTATTTTCCAAATTGTGGGTATTATTGTATGGTTCCATCCACCTGCCAATATGAAGTAACACCACATCGTAGAATTTTGCCCATTGGCAGCATTGAGAAATTTTAATTCAGTCACCACTGGTGGCAGCTAAATCACTGGCATATGCAACTTAACACTTCCAAGCGCTCTCGGTGTATATTCCCTCGGTGTATATTCCCTCGGTGTATATTCCTCTCGGTGTATATTCCTCTCAGTGTATAGTCATCGTGGCCTTCAGGAAAGCATGACACTATCTCCGTTTGGAACACAATGGCCAAAGCGTGTAAGGTCAGCATGTTGCTGTACTCCCCATGGCGTGAAGACCTCTTTCCCTCCAGCAATACTACCTTCTTGACACGATCAACAGGAGGCCCAGACTGAGACGAACCCATCGCTGACATTGCGTCCTGCGTGAAGACAGACGTCAGACTATTCATGGCATGAGATCCGTGTCTGCTTCCCCAAGCCAACATAGCTTGTGTGTAATGGTTGGAATGGAGAAGAAGTTCGCAAGCTGTTCGCAGGCGCAGTGCTAATTGAGAGCTTTGTGTGCCATAGGTGAGGACGCTAGCGCAACGGAAAAGGCAACTCCCATCACCATAGATGCACCCGGGGCATAATCCTTGCGGAGCGCCCACAGGAAGCTGATGGTCTGCGCTCTCATTCAGACCACATGCGCTCACCACTGGTAAAGTTTCCAGTGGAATGTAAAGTGAGCCCAAAGCATCCACAACACTTTCAGCTGTCTTGATTGTTGGGTGGCTGTGCAGTTTTTTGTGCAGTTTTTTTGTGCAGCTTTTTGCAAGCTGCTTTCAGATGCACTTCATCCATCGCGCAGGGTGAGTGGACTGAGGGACTAGCACGGTGAGTGGACTGAGGGACTAGCACGGTGAGTGGACTGAGGGACTAGCACGGTGAGTGGACTGAGGGACTAGCACGGTGAGTGGACTGAGGGACTAGCACGG
>JAOWAR010123308.1:0-19101 GCA_028571005.1 Clathrina lutea | reverse complement strand
TGAGTTGGTGGTTGAAGTGGGTTTGTGAAGGGATGGTGGGGGTGTGGTGTGGGTGGGTTGGGTGGGGGGGGGGGGGGGGGGGGTGTTGAAAGGCAAGTGTGCAAGAAAAGATTTCGAAACAAAATCTCAAAGGAGCAAATTGATAAATAAAATGAGGGAAATTTTTAAGCCGGCGGACAAGGAACAAATGTGCACCAAGCACGAGGGTGAAGACCTTCAATTGAAGTTGTCAGGTAATCGGCCGTGCAGTCCTTTGCATGGCAGGCTAAAGCTAGCTCAAGCCCAACACAGGTTGACAATACAGTAAGAGTGAGGAGCTAAGAAAGCTGTACATGAGTGGCATAAAGATTGTCTTACGTGCGGCCCGATCAAGGAAGTGCCAAAGAAGAAATTGTGACCGAGAACCTGAAAGTAAACAACTTACACGTCAACGAAGAGCAGAAATAAGTAACAACAGCAGAAAAAAGTAACAAGGATGAATGTTTAATCTCTCAAGGCTATGATGTACAGCTGCACTTAGTAGAACAAGCAAATGATTCACACCACTTCGATCTCAACACATCAATATACTACCCTGGAAACACCACTTTTGCAGCTGTTCGGGCCAATTGTAGTATATGCAGCTTGATATTGTCCTTTTGTTGGAATGAACTACAGACATGCATTTTAAGTTCAAGTCTAGATTCGCCTGCATTGCTGGTATACTCACTGAAGTGAAGTTAAAAGACTAACCTCCAAAAGACTCGGCAACTTTGGCAAGATAAAGCGCTTCTGGTCTGCGCTTCGTTTATCCTGGAAGTACAACCAAATGCTTCCAGAATTTAGCATGACTTAGGAGTGACTGATACACGTCTAATATCGGCGAATGAAAATTCTTAACTGCTTGAGTGCTGCAGCACGTGAACGTCACGTCCTCATTGACTGCACACGGCGGCCATTGCAGGGGTACATGGTGCCGTTCCCTTGTGTCCACACTTTTTATAGTGGGATTCACGTGGCCGTGTCATAAGAAATTCATTCTATTCATTTTCAGACAAAAGGAAATAACTTCTCTTCAAGCTTTGCCTTCCAGCCTAGTGGACCTCTGGCAGCACTCAATTGGGTTTAATCCACTTGAAAGGCATGATTTGCCAGAAACAGGATCTATTCGTATTTGATATTGAATGGCTAGAGTCTCCCAATTATATGATATTACATCAAGCAATCTTATCTGCATTTTAGCATTTGGTCTAAAGAAAATTCTGGTCTTGGCAATTTAATTTGTAAAATTTCTCCATTCGGCAAGTTGAAGCTTACCATAGGAATACGTCGGTCAGATAAATCCAGTGCCAGAGCTACATTCGGTTTTACATGAGCAGAAGAAGAGGAAAGAGCCTCCTCAAACTCACAGAAGAGTGCAAAAATGTTTTAACAAATGTGACAATGCTGAGGACAGTCACTCGCTAGCTATAATATTCAAAACACACGTCAGAAAACACTCCTCCTTTCAAAAACCATAAATACTTGGTGGCCCCTGTCCTAGCCCCACAAGCTTCTAGCCACACTCATCAAAATGAGAGCAGGTTTTAAGTTCATCACCATGATGATGGCCTAATTCCATCACCATGACAACAGCCTAATTCCATCATCATGATTACGGCCTAATTCCATCACAAACAGTATCAAGATTATTTTGCAAGACCGTTCAAATGTCATGAGTCGTCTAACTGATGATATTTGCATTACAAGCGAAAAGAAAATCATGAACGAATCCAGTAAGTCTGCAAGCCTTTCTTGCGTATCAGACAGTTGGTTGCAACTCGCCAAGAATGCTACAACCAGCTGAAGCAAAATGCCCATATATAGTTATTCCAGGGATTCTTCTTCATTCTGGTTCTTTTTTTACACTAATTCAATAATAAGCAATTGCTTAAAAATTATTTCTCGTCTTGTTTGATAAACACGACTACATGTTCTTCTTGCACACCTGTTCACACTCAGAACTTAATGAGAAGAGTATTTTGTGAAAAGAAGAAAACAGGCTCCATCCAAAAGAAAGATGTGGGGCCTAAGGACTTAGTATTGAGAAGATAGCCATTTTTTCCCTTTAGCCAAAGCTTTATCTCTTTCTTTCTTTTATCGTTTCTTCCTTGTGACGTCTAATTGCGTTCCACGTGATACTGAGCTCCTGAATACCTTACATGTGAGGCGAAGAACGTTGACACAGCCTGAAGCGTCTGGCCAGCCGGACCTGTATGTGATGGTGTCTTTCTCGTGGTCGATACTCCAATATCCCCACATAAGGTAAGCCTGAGCGAGAGAAAAAAAAACACTTCTGAAGTCAAATGAGAACCCTGAACTTCACACGTCAAGTGCAAATTTCACTTGGCCCTTCCTTGCTTCGTATGCTGAACAAACGGCTTTTAAACATATGTTCTGAGAATTTTCACTTTTCTTGACACAAATGGCGAAAGTTTCAGTGTCATGGGACACCTACGAGTAAATTCAAACTCAAGTACAAACTCATCGATTTCAAGTGATATCATTCGGCATGGAAAATGGATACCAGTCCAATGTGATATTGCTATAATAATGCTTTATTTTGTAATTATTTGCCTGAGAATTGGAGTTGGATGAAGTTGCGTGACATGGCATTACCATCGAGCCAAGAAAGATGGTCAAGGAGACGTACGGACCAGGCCCAATGAAGTAGAGTATTGCGTAAGTGGCGAGGATTGGAGGGAACAGGTACAGCATGTCCCATTCTGCAAAACGCAATTCAAGCAGATAGCATCAAAATTTAACAGGTAGGTGAGGTATAGGTCAGATCTGTACTGCTGGCACAGTGACCCAGGTGCGCTCCAGGCGTGAGGTCTCCATGCTGAAGCACTGTGGGGAAATGACGCGTGAGTACTACTCAAAATTAATTTTAACTCATTAATTCTCAAAGTAGCCATCACAGATATTTGCGTTATCACAGATGCCTCGCACCTAGAACATACACGGGAAAATTTGACCTATTAACACGAACTTGTCTGAACCATGATGGAAAGGACTGAAGAAATACGGAATGCACAAATAGGCATACATGCATCTGATCCTTAACCATGGATTTGAGTCATACAGTTCTGTTAGTGAACTGAAGCCTTCTGACTGACTTCTGCGCTCCTGAACTGCATTGAGAATATGACAAAGCCGGCGTGATGCCTCACGATGAAGAGGCAAAATGAAAAGGCCAAAAGAACGAATTTAAGGACTGGACATAAACTTGTGACGTTTGCAGTTATAATTTGTTGGTTTATCTAAGAAAAAATATTACCTAACCCACAATGATGGCTTCTTTAGTGACCACCTATGTGGCTACAAGTGTGGCTACAAGTAAAAACTACCCTTTCTGCATACTGCAACATGAGGACTAGCTATTGTTATCATTGTTGAACGCGCAGTGTTTGCCTTACCGAAACAAAGAAATGAGATGACCGCACCTGACGTGAAGAAGAACAAATGCTGTGAGAGAGGAGTAGAGGACAGTTTATGTCGTTATCGCCTGATCTTGATCCGAACCAAAGAAAGAAAGCCTCAAGATTGGCCACACTCTTCATTCCTGATCTTATCAGATTCTACAACTAATAAGCAAAGCCAAGTATATCTTACATTATCTATTTGCCCTTTGGAATCCATTGGCACTTCGATTTCCAATACAAATTCTCCGTGGCCAAGTACCGTCTGTAACTCCTCCTTTGCTCGATTCTGGCGATAGCAGATTGGGCTAATTAAGTTTGACTCAAACGTAGTGGCAATCCCTGTTGACTCTGCGGCTCAGTATGTATGGCCTGCATCTTTGGCAGTACTGTATTCAAACCTTAGTTTTCTTGGGAGGTTCTAGATTGCAACCTAGCTCCTTATTTGGCTGTCACGATGGTGTAACACACCAAAATGTCAACTTCAGTCGAACTTATGTCTCTTCTGTATTAATTGTCTGAAAGACAGTGATTGCAGAAATGATGAATCAAAGATATGCTTCCCATTTTTCAGAGTTTTCTTGCAGAGACACAACCCATCATCAACCAAAATTAATGCAGGGTTGCCGTGGAAAGAAGCAGACAGCTGACCTTATCGATTTCCCTTTTACTTGCATCCTTCCAGGAAAAGTACCCCACCCATGTTAAAGGCATGAAAGTGGTGTCTGGCTCAAATGGCGTCTGGCTCAAAATGGTGTCTGGCTCAAAATGGCGTCTGGCTCAAAATGGTGTCTGGCTCAAAATGGCGTCTGGCTCAAAATGGCATCTGGCTCAAACCGTGCATTTCAACCATCCACCAGTGGCTAACTGTCTGCATCTAGCAGCTTGAAGTAGCTGTTAGGGAGAACTGCTTTTTCTGTTTGTCGTCTTTGAAATCAGTTGAGGTGAGCTGTGCTGCTTGTGAGGCATTCCCTACTGTTGCTCTTCGTGCACCTCGTTCCTTCCACGCAGTGATAAGCATCATCAGCTGCTATTGGAAACTTGTCTTCTTTAGCCGCTCTGTTAAAGAGAGAGGCCATCAAGCTGGGAAACTATTGAATCTAACGGATGAAGGGCTTCTTGGCCTCTCAGGACGTCCCACGCTAAAAAGCGCCTTAAAGTTAGGCCTTGGAGGAAAGAATCACAGAAGTCTCTTCTCTTTTCAGAAACACTCCTGCACTGCTTCCCCCCATAACTCTTCAATTCAACCTCAAAACATTGAAGTTGCATGAATAGAAAACAGAGGCTCTAGAAAATTGCATTATTGGCGGAAAGAGCTAGACATCCAATCCTAGTAGTTATTAGTGCTTTCTGCAGTTCATTGGTATAATCAGACTGATGATGTCTGAGTTCTTCTAGATCTGAGTGCAGGTCCCCACAGTTGAACGATCCCAATACATGCTTAAGTATGATATTGTGGTATTGTGGCAGAGCTCGAGAGACTTAATTTGAGAACAGAATTACACGCGCTTGTCCCTGATTGGTATACCTTGACAGTAGCACTTTGTCTGTAGAACAGCGTTCTGTAGATTAATGCCAAAGGAATGCCTGACGAGGCGAGACAGGAGCAGAAGAAGCAAGTTGAAAGAGGATGGCTTTCAGCCGAAGCCGGTTGAGCTCGACACTCGACTCATGGGCTCGGGTTATAACAAAGCTTGTGACGTGGAAAAGCGCCGCAGACTCATTGCGCCCTTACCCGCACAAACCCCGACGAACACCGCAAACGCGTCCACGTCTACGCCCGCCGCAATGCTGGTCAGGTAGCGCTTTAGTACCATCCTGGAACGATAAAAGAAACACCTCCCAAGCCTGCCCGATTAAGTGGAGCAGCGGCACGCGCAGTCTAATCTAACTCATCCAATTGCCAGGATTCTGCACACCTGGCCGGCGTGACGGGACGTTGATCCCGTTGCAATTGGTCTGGAGTCCGACACCTTGATTTGACGGCGTAAACTCGACTGCCGCTTTACCTACAGAGTCCTTGCATGTCGCTCCGCCAGTCCTCGATCCAGTCCGCTTTTCACTCTTGTAGCCATCTCGCCGGGCCAGTGCACGTTCTTGGCTAACGATCCCTTGAGGCCCCGTACAGTGACACGCCGGTAGGGTCGACCGTGGACAAAGCTGCGGGATGATGAGAAGCCCGTAATGATCATGTATCTATGTACGGACTCTCACCGGCATCACGGTTTGGTCGTCATCCCTTCTTGATTCGGCAGCCGCAGTACTGTCCACTTGACTGGATAATGCCTCACGTGTCACGCGGGTCGAGCCTCGAGCCATCTTCGTCATGTTCGTGGAAGCGACTGAAACACATTACATGGCAGGATTGTGAAGGTCTCCCAGTCCAGCGCACACCGGGCTCACCTTTGACCCCTGTTTTCCCGAAACAACCACCGACTAGTTTCTATTCAAAAATAAACGAAACCGCTGGACAACTTTTGGTCTTCGGACAGCCTTGAAATCTCCCAGGATATGTACGTAGATCCTGGTATCCGGATACTGTACTTGCCGATTCGAGAAAATCTGCTCTCAGATCCTGATCAAGATAGCTTATAGTACCGAGTTCGACTAAGAACAAAAATCCCCATTCGATTCTTCATGTCGCTTGGTGTCCTTCATGCTGAACTAAGAGAACGCGGAGATCGACTAATTGATTGGGATAGTAAGTTTGAAGTAAAGTTTAGAACAAACCGCATCGCCCTGGCACCTCAACAACCCATCTCTTGTAAGGTTACGAAAACTCATGGAGGTCGCTTATACGAGGAAAATATTTTCTTTGCGGAAGCCCTGGTCCGATTTTTTCTTAAACTTAGTTCTTGGTCTTCTCTTGCAAAGGACTCAGTTTAGTTAAGGGGAAACCATATCACTAACAAAGAACAGGTTGGAGGAAGGAAACTTTTGAAAACGTTTTGCCCATTTGGAAATGGCATTTGGAATTGACCGTTCTGTCCTTTGTTAGCTAGTGATGTGAAATCTTAGTCGTTTTGTAAAGTAAGGGAAAACCCCAATCGTTTGCTCACCGCAACCAGCGAACTGTTTGATATATTGAACATAGCATGGTAGTCAAGGGCGGCTATAGCCTTAAACCCCAGCTACATTTAGTATTGTTCTTATTCTTTTCTACAATCCTGTCTAAATAGATGATCTGATTCTAAGTCGGAGCCCGAGTCTAATAAATTATCCCGGCCAGTCTTTTCCCCTCTAGGAACGTATTCTCAAAAAGGAGCAAAAAGCGTCCAGCTTCTTTATCTTCTTTGCTTTCATCAAGAAACTTATCTCAAGGCCGTGCGTTTCAAGCTCTGGCAGAGAATACATCCAGGGTAAACCCAAGGGCATAACTCAAGTTTAGGAAGTTGGGAAGATCGATAAAGCAAATTAGCGGGCTGAGCTAAGAAGGGGGAGAGAGAGAGAGAGAGAGAGAGAGAGATCGTACATAAGTAAGCAATGATGCAGTCACAATGCAGGCATGGGTTTAGCAGCGGAACAGGAGCAATATTTGAAATGTTCTTTTCCATGTACTCAGTAAAAAGGGAACAGATATCAATGTGTGATCTGCAAAAATACAGCTGATCATGAATTGTTTCAAAGACTCTATGTGCATGGGCAATATAGTTCTGAGTGAAGATTTGTTCTTGTTGCGGCTGTGGACTAGAGGGTTTTTTGAAAAGAAAGTAATGGTAGACACAGACGTTTGAAGTCTTGGTTAGGAGTCTCCACCTGGCGCTTAGTTATTAAAAAGGAATGACGTGCTGTTCTCTCCTGTCGCTGAATCTGTGATGGAGAGGGAGGAGGAGGAGGAGGAGGAGGAGAAGGAGGAGGAAGTGGCAGCCAACAAGAAGGAGCATCAAGATGAAGTCGTTCTTACTTATTTCTCCCTTACAAGAAAATGAGGACCAGTCTTGATGCGATGTAAGCTTTGAGCACGGAAAGCTGAGCGCAGTGCGCTATAGATTTTCCTACCTTATACCTTATCGTGAAAGTGTCAATCATGAAAGACTGACAATGATCAGATTGTGCTAGTTTTGAGTTTTGGCTCAACTGAATAGGCACAGGCATTCAACCTGGCCAACAGTGTCGATGTGGTGAACAGAGTAAGGATTCGAGGAAGGTTTGATGTTGGCGGATCATGCAGGACTTAATTTGGAAACAATCCTTACACATCCTTGGCCTGGGTGAGTGCTACCTCTGAACGACTGGCAAGGGTAGAGGTACTGAGTAAACATCATGGATTTAAATGTGAAAATCAGGGAAACTGACACCTCTTGCAAAACGGCGATTTCTTTCAAGTAACGTCTTGACCGGTAAGTTGTTTCTTTGAAATACGTAGTTTTGCGAAGGATTGTTGGTGGTTTTCCTTACCTCTGGAAACGGCTGGAGCTGTCTGATTTAATGTTGGGCACGCTGTGTTGGCACGACAGAACTTCATACCTGTCGGTTCTTCCTTCAAGCTGCAACCTTTCAGCTCCAGCAAAGGATCGTGCAAAGGTGACAGGATCATGCCTTGTAACGCCGGATGTGTCGACAAACAATGTACGCGCCGATGGCGCATTCCCCATCCACAAGTAGAGGAACACTAGAAATTGAAACACGGAGCCGTGAGAAGAAAGGCAACCCTTTAAGCAGAAGAAATTCAACAAAACAGTTTACGGGCAAGTTTTAAGTTCCCTTTGTTCAGCTTTTTTTCACAATTAGGTTGATATTCCTTCCTTGCTCAAGTTTTGAGCCAGTTGAAAGCTTCCCACATTTTGTATTGGAGGGAGCACCTACCTCTGACCACGGTCTTGACACCCAGTGTACCGTGCATGGTGAATGATTGCACCTCCCTTGCCACCTTGGCTTAGCCGCATGCTTCAGGCAAACAGAATCATTGACATGGGAACCATTATGGTAGCAGTAGATTGGCCGATGACGAAACCCTTCGCCGCACGTTGTGTTGCATCTCACCCATGATCCAACTAGCCACACCCTAGGAGACAAGACCACGATAATCAATGAGTGTCCTCTGATGTACAGTGCACTGTGTATTATCGGACTTGATACATACACCACAAATTCGATGGCAATGCCCATTGAAACAGAACTTTTTCCAGCTCATGCCTTTTTAAACTCACTGACTATCGGTCCTGCTACAATTCCTGAGGCTTGAGCCCAGAATCCTAACAATATTTATCTCTCTAGCTACGTTCTCACCGGCCAGCCTGGCCAAAAAGGAGATTTTCAGAGTAAAGCAATTAGCTGTTGGTTCTTTCCCTGTCAATGTAGAATGCACCTAGATATGGGAGGATATTAGATGTAGTGTTTTGAAAATGTGACAGTACGCGTCACACAGCATGGCTTGTTGATGCACTCACGGGATTCCAGCTGCTACCTTCTCCCGGAGACACGCCCGAGTGAGATAGTAGCACTTTCTTCGACGCTGCGGAGGGCGTTCAAGACCAGCACAAAATGTGGCATTCACTCTGAACCAGACTATACTCTCAGATGCATCTGGGGCTGGCTGGTTGGCAATTTGACATAATCTCCGACGAACCTCGAATCCTGAAAGAGCAAAAAAAGGTATAGTTTACTAAAGTGGTTTCCCCTTCGGTCAATCACAACCAAGTTCGATATTGAGAAATCAAATTTGAGTTTTATTTTTACGCTCTGAATACCTTACGCTGACCTTTGAAAATTCCTCGCAGAGGTTTATCTTAACTCAATTTACTAGTGTCAATTAACTACTTCTGTTTTCATTTCTCTCATTTTTGGATCTTTAGCTTTATCTGTGAATATTGTCTTTAACAATACCCAGTGCAGCACGAAAACCTAACAAAATAAATGCCAAGTTTTTTCAGAGAAGTCATCGGGAATTTTTGTCGGTAAATTGATTTCCTGCACGTGGCCCAGGAGCTTCGAAGTTCGGACTGCAGGGGTTTGCCTAAGGTTTTATCCTCCAGTTCAGCGACTCTTTGCAACCCGCAAGAGATGCTATTTCATCGTATTGTGTAATGTCAGCCCTCGTTCATTAAGCTTTTTGGAGACCTTGTGTCGATCTTGGAATCTTTCGTTGACCTTCTCTTTTTTACACATTTAAAGGAAACTGATGATTGAAATGATTCTTTTGTGGATTCTAATAGGAAGATCAACCATGTGGCATGCGTGTGTGCCCGTGTCCGTGTCTATGCTACTCTGAAAGGCCTGTGCCATTCTCCTCCACAGAATCCTCGTTTAGGCGCCTACTATATTTCTTCTAGGGCATTACTGCAAAGGATGTTTGATCTCAGCAATTGTGTTGGTGCCTGTTCGCCATTTTCTTCCCACCTTGACCACATGACGAGCTGCAGGATGTCCACTTTGTAGCATATGACCACCTTCTTCTGATTCCACCATCTGCTGGTCGACTTAAGCTTTGATCGGCAGGCTCAACACCTTCTTCAACGTATGCCTGGAAAATGAGAGAAGGAAAGAACGTGACCGGGACAGTTTGTACTAACCTGGGAACAATGCTAATAGTTCTTAGATTGATAATGACAATTGCCTTCTATCTATTTGTTTTTTTCAGGCTTTTGATCGCATTGGAGTTGACCACACAGAAGTTTCTAGCCAACATTTAATCATGCACAGATGATCAAACATCTAAACACGATAGACCCATGCACTACCGGGTGTGTACAAAAATGGGACACACTTTGAGATGCTGTATTTTAGTGAAACGTGGCCCCTTAATCCAAAACTGCTGCCATTGTTTTAAGGCAACATGGTGCCATGGACACGTGGAAAATGGAAGCCATGTCCTTCAGAGTTTGAGAGATGGATGGCTTGATGCAAGGCGTAATCTTATCGGACAGTTCTTATAAGAACAGTGTGTCAATGAGTGAAGCTTACGCTGTGTCTCATTTTCAATGTTTATGGCGTTTTACAAAGCGTAGAGGAGACAGGAAGCACAGAAAGGAAGGTTGGGAATAGAAGAGTTGCCCAGAAAATGAATGAGGCTGCCAGAAGGCTTGTGAAAGCGGCGTGAAACAAAGTCGGGGTCTCTTCTAGAAAAGTTGGAAGAAAATTCAGCATTTCTCAATCCTATGCCTGCAGAGCTCTCAGGGAGGAAGGTAGGAAAGGTGTCAAGCGAAAAAACACCCCAGCCAAAAGACCAGAGCAGGTTCTTCGGCAAAAGAGGTGCTGCAGAACCATGATCAGAAATTTCTGCCCACCATCACCGGACATTCAAGTGGTGATTGATGACGAGTCCTTCTTCAATTGCAAGCTCAAGCATGATGACCGATATCGGTCTGGCCAGCAAAGCCTTATTTTTACAATTGACAAGGAAAACAGCGCCTCCAAGCAGATACAAGACAAAGATCAAATATCCCAAGAACTGGATTTTGGTGCGGCTCGCCGTTAATGAACAATGAACGTGGCCACTCTGAGCCATTTTTGTGCCCAGTAACGGCTGCATCAAGTGGGAAATGTATTAGAAATGAATGCATTTCTGCTCGTTTGCCTTTTTTCAAGAATGCTTTGAGGTTAGTTAGTATCTCTTCCGGCCTGACCTGGCATCTTCCCACTATGCCAAGGACACCATCCACCTGCGTAAGGATGAGGGCGTTGACTATGTACCAAAAGAGCGCAACCTCCAACTTCGCCCTATGGAAGACCTTTGGGGTGTACTGGAGGCAGCTGACACTTTCTATGTCGGTCGCTAGGAGGCCGAAAATCGTGAAAGTGAGCAGCCGCACAAGAGGAGGATCCGCACATGCTTGCTCGAGTTGGACTGGAACGCTGTCCACAGCGTGATGGCCGAAGGTGAAAATGTGCTTGGGCAAAGCAGCTGCAGCGCTAGCAGACAAATCACCTCTTAGCCTTTTGTAATTTTTCTTCTGTACAAACTCCTTGAAATGCACTTTTATAATTGAAATCAAGCCTCTCACTGTACCCTCAAAACTACATCCTCCATCCCCTCAAGTTTGTGCCATTTTCTTTGTGCACACCCGGTGTTTTGACAGACAAGGTACGAGGGCCAGAAATAGCCGCCGGCTATAGCTACGGTTTTTCTGGTTTCTGACAGACTGTCATGGAGAAACACCCTGGCCACGTATATATCTGGCCAAGTCACCCCAGGCGCAACTGATGAAAACCGGTTCTCTCCTTCCGATCGCTGACGTGCAGCATGGCTCTCCGACTGGGCGTCGCTTCCTCGCCCTTGCTTCAGGTAGCAGTGCATGGCTGCGCAGCGGGGGAGAGTAGCTGCAGTGATCTGCTGCCCCCTCCGATTGACACGAGTTGACAGGAAGTCATTACGACGAGTCTATTTCATCCCACCGCATCGATCGGCTCGCTCAAGTCATGCCTGCTTCTTTAAAAAAATTGGCCTGGCAATGTGATCATTCTACTTCTCGCGGGCAAGCCAAGTCATTCTAATCTGCAAGGCAGTCTGCTTCATCAGCCAGGAAGTGTATAGGGTGCGGCGATGTCTGGACAATAAACCAGGCTGGCCGTCCTTGAGAAATCACGAGGTCGATTCGAGGAGGTGCGAGCTACTTATTTGTGGATTGCGCGCCGCTGCTTTCAACTCGTTCAATAGATCAGCAGTACCGGCTGGGCGGGATGTCAGCTTGTCAATGCGTAGGACTACCGAAGAAACATGCGTGTTTTCCCCAACCACCCTCAACGTTCCTTCCAGATCGTTTCTTTGCGGGCCAGTCGAAGCTGAAGCGGAATAAAACATCTCACTAACTGCCTGCCTATGCGTTAGATTTGGGCGACGGATGCACGGCCAGCATTCTTTTTGTGGAACGCAACGGTTGCTTTACCCACCGTGAACACTACTTAAACTGGGAATTTGCAGCACTTTCCTGAAACATGAGCGAAACAATGTAACGGCCACACTGGAGTTGCAGCTGTTAGCTCCACCACTTCAGTGAAGAGCGACCAACGTTTCTTACATCTACTCGTGCGAGCTCTTGAACGCGTGACAAACAAAAAAAAACCTTGAGCGTTAACCTGAGATCATCCTTGTTGAAATACCGCTAAACCTTGTCGTTTTCCGGTAGTCCTGCGTCGAGCTTACAGGCGCGTACAGTCAATGAGAAGACTCTTTGGAGATGGGTCAGAGGCGAAATATCAAGTGTAACCAAGCAGGCCCTCCGGTTTGCGGAAATACAAAAGAAAGCCATTTTCTTAGTGCGATCCGAAACTTGAGAAACCTGGTCAAGCTAATCTTCAACGTTAGGTTTCATTCGCTCCCATGACTTGCGCTATGCTCCAAGCTCTTCCTCAGAGAAACCAACACTTGGGTCAAGGCCACAAAAAGATTCAGACGTCAATGAAACTCACAGTTCGCATCGCTCGCTGTTCTCCCGCAAATAGATCGGGAAAGGTGCTCGACGATGATAATATTGTGATATTTTTAAAGAACGGGCACGCTAGCTGCCTGCATTTAATATTGGAGCCAGGATGTTGGTTTTTTACACCTTGGCCACATAGACTAGCACAGAAAGAAACACGACTGTCTTTGCCACAAATCAGGTCTAGCTGTCACTTTTAGTTCAAGGGCAGAAACTGAAAGATGCTCTTCAAACAGCTTGGTCATGAAGTGATACGCACCTGGTTGTGCTTACCTGAGAGAGGATGGTGGGAATGGAGGCCGCCAGGAGAATAGCAAACCTACAGATTATTCCTGCCTCCATCTTGCTCGTTCACCGCAAGCGCCTGCGTCAGCTTTGCGGACGGTTGTTCTCCGCTCGAGCACAGCAACCGCGATTCCAATCGAACAAAACTGGCGTGGTAGAGTGTTGATACTCCAAAGAGCTGGCGAGCTATTTAAATGCTGCCTCGAGGAGACCTCCCCAGGAGATTAACACTTTGGCCGGGGAAGATTTTGGACCTAACGCCACGACAATCTGACGCCCAGAAACAAGCTCAGCGCGGCAGTGGGTTTCACTGGCCTAAACAGAGTCACGCGATGAGAGCCAAAGGCGCCGGGGCCTCTGAGAAGGGTAAGTGGCGGCTCTGATCGGGTCTCTCTGAAATGCTAACGGCTTCGGTGAAATGCAATAGGTCAGTCAAAGGCGCTGCCTTTCCCGAATACCTACGCACTCATCAGGCGTGAAGAGTTACCAATGAGCCTCTTCTACTACCGATATGAACGCATGCTCTGTCACAGCTTCCCACCAGGATCCTCTCTCTCTCCGGCTCTCACTCTCGGCTCACGCCGCCCATACGTCCTCGGGCCCGGGGATCTCGTTGTGCGGCCAGCGGTCGCTTCTGTCACCACAAACCCACGTCGGAAACCGCTCTTGTCAAAACGCATGCCCCACGTCGTCCCACGTTGCATACAAAGGGCGCAATGGCTGCAGCGAGACGCTTCGCAAATCCTTCGCATCGGCCTGTCAAACCGAATGCTGAACCGCGCCATTAGCGCGTCTTCGACGATATTTAGACTTGCCCGGAGCTATCTGCTCTGACATGAATAGCAAGTGGAGACGGTACGCGGTTCCAGGCGACTTCTTAAAGCAAGGCAATCAAAAGCCCGGTGCGGCCTCGGAGGCTCCGCACCCGATGGCCTCGCGTCCCATCCAACACGTGAGTTCCGATGTTCTCATGTTGAGCGAGACCGCACGGTGTATTGCTAGAAGGCATCATGCACCGCCGACAGGTCCCAAACTGTACCGTTGCAATTGACACACATCGACCCAAACCAGAGAGGTGCGTGACGTGCAGAGTCCAGAGAGACAAGCTAACGGGCAGCCGTTCAGCGCGAACCGTCGCCGCTCAAAGCACGTGACTTAATTTGGCAAGCTGTGCAAGGGAGACGCTTACGGTAGAGCGGCGCTCCCACGATCTTACAGAGAACATCACGTGATTCCAAACCCATTTAGCTGGCAGTTTTAGAGCACTTCCAATTCGCCGTTGGGCTAAGTTAGGTTGAGAGAGCCGTGCTCAATCTCTGCAGGTTCCATCCGTGCTATAAACAATACACAGGAATTGTAGAGACGGAACTGAGGTGAGGTAAACGACATGATCGCAACGTCGGCGGGACCCTTTTCAACTCGTCCAACAATCCTCGAGTGTAGTGTAGTGTAGTAGTGTGATCCGGATCAGTTTGTCGGCCAGCTGTGGCGGTCCTGAGTTGGGCATTGTTCGAGTGGGTGGTCCGGCTCTAATCTTGCGCCTGTTTCCACCTTTTGCTTGGCTTGTGACCTAGTATTGTCAGAGAGCTTTGCACTGCACTCCCCCCGAGAATCTTCGACCAGGACTTCACAGGGCCCAAAACAAAAGTTGATGCAGTTTAAAAGGGAATCGCAACCCTGCTTATGCGACTACTTCCTCCAAGAGGATATGAATAACAGCTACGAAAATGGCCGTAGTATCCTTCCTGTAGATGACTGGGTCAGGAAGAGAGGTGAGTGTTTCGACCTGTTCAGTGTTTTATCAATCGCATATGTCGAGATCTGATATGACAGATGCTGCTTCTATGCACCACCATTGCTATGTTTTACAACAGAAGCAGCATAAAGGTCGAAGTCGACGTCAGATCACGGACAGATCGCGTTGGACCCCCGACTGATAAGTGTTGAATTCGCCGCTCGCAATGATATCATTGCGCTGGCGGCTCGCGTCCAGACAAGGGATTTGCTGCCTCGAGTGTGACAGAAGACGACGTAGTTACTCAGGCCCCACCCCTCTCCCATGCACCTACCCACACCTAGGAAGATAAATATAAAATAAAAAGAAGACGCGTACAAGGCCTGAGCGGGTCACGGCAATTGGCGCGCCGATTGAGTCATAAAGGTTTCTTTTCAATCTTTTCACTTCCGATCTCCAACCGAGACGCGTGACCTTTGGTCTCTGCCAAGGTGTTGTTGTTCCAATCACGGTCGTATTTCCTTTCCAATCGGATATTCCGCTCCGGGATCGTTTGCTGCGAGAACACTCATTCGTTTTTATTCCAGCAGGAAACGTTCATCACATTTGGTAGACACACCTGAGTAAATTGTGTTCATCTTCCTCGCGATCAATTCTGCGGGGTGAACGACTTCATACCGGGATTAGTGCAGGTCAGTGGCTCATCGACTTTCGCCAACCTGCGTTACGTCCTTTGCTAAACCTTCCACCATCGGGCCAGATTGTGTCCTTGCTCCAAGCCCCAACTTGTGGCCACATCGTGAATAATGTTAGCCGGAAATGCGATTACTGAGTGCCTTGGCTGAGAAGATAAGGACTATTGGCCAGCATTTATGGCCATTGTATGGATGTGGCAAAGGGAATTGGAAGGCCTGCGGCTAGGAATTCGTACAGGCGAATATGCACTTACTCCTATCGCCGGTATCCAACATACATGCAGCGACTATTCGTTGTCGCTTGGTCACCCGAGAAGTCCAAACGAGAGGGCCGTCGCCCATTGTTCGAAAGCCTTTTCATCAAAGCCAGCAAAAGACGCCAAGTCGTCTACCGCTGTCGCGATCGTACAGACCACAGCGCACGTGCGTAGTGACGCATTGGGACTTCCTCCAGCGGAGGCCCGTGCCTTATATGTTCGCGCGTCTGCCAGGGGTTTCTAGCATTGCTCGCTTTTTTCCCTTTTTGGATAAAATTCGCTACTGCCCGCAGGACGAGCTTCTTTCCTCAGTGGAGTTGACAGTTCGAACAATGCAGTGCTCAGCATGTCCAACAAGGCTTATTCACGCTAGGCCGCTACCTTGACAGTGAAAAAAAAACATACTATGTTCTTTGGTGCAGACTATTAGCACTGAAAGCGCACTGTACGCCATTGCCGATTGATTACTCTCTCCCGTCCCGGATGCACTGGCTGGAATCCGTGGCCGTTTCCGAAGTTCACCCTGACTTGAGGTGTGCTCAATTTCGCCGTCGTCTTCCAGGCTTTGGATGCGATGTCCTTCTCCGAGCAGCCTCAATAGGTATAGAGCATGGAAAGGACCAACGGTCCAACGCCAGATAACTGTTCAGGACGGCATGTTACCCTATGCAAGTACGTTCCAGATTGCCAGGCACCGGAACCAAACATTTCCGGCGTTCGGGTCAACCCGTGAAGCTTCAGTGTTTTTGTAATTACTTGGCCTGTCAGAAGTGTCAGAAAATAAATATTGAAACTTCGACCGCAACATGGCAATATTCAGATGAGGATCGGAGAAGGTAAAAAAGAACAGACCCCGACGAAAGATCAGCAGCAGGTGAGTGCTTCAAGGAATGTTTTGTCGTTCTGGTCGGATCGGGTGCAAAGAAGAATATCTCGACCAGCTTGCCACGATGGAAGAAGAGGATGATCGATTATTTTCTTGGAATAAGCTTGAAATTGACGACAGAAAATGATGGACGTGATTGGTGCCGAGTGCCAGAGCGGACTATATAAATCGTGCCATTCCGACTCTGCTTGGTGATGATAACGCATGCTCGAGCCTATTCTAGCTCCTTTCTCCTTTCCCTTGGAATACGTTCCAAAAGCTATAATACATAAGACTGAATAATGTACCTTAAAGCTGGACCTGTTCAGCACCGTTTTGTGTTCAGGTCAGCGTGGCTTTCAATGTAGGAGGCAATCAATAAGTACACACCTTGCATTTACCGCAGAAGTACTTAAGAACCATCGTTCTGTGATCGTCTGTTCTTTGAGACTACTGATGATCTGGAGCGAAAGCCACTACATGACCTTGCTCAGGAGCAACCCGCAGACTAGGGCATGGCCCTCCTCTTTAGTGCACGTAACATGGTTAAATCACCAATCAGTGAGGCGATTCTGAATGCACGGAGTTATCAGTGTCCACGACCAAAATAATCAGGGCCTTGGAGGATGTGTACGTCGCTGAGCATCGTCCGAGTTTTGTTTGGCTCAGTTGCCCGGTCAACCGATGCCAAATTTGGGGTCAGCCATATTGCATTAGCTATGGTTCCGGGTCGATCAGCTGTCATCGTGACGTCAATTACTGCATCCAGAAGAAGCGGTAAAGAACAATGAGATGCTGGCGGATTTTTGGCCCCTAGGCTAGCGTAGTAACCTCGAAAACACTTCGTATTCGCTACTTTTATTTTAAGGTGTTCCGTTCTTCGGTTTTGTCTAATTATATAGAAGACCATCCTTTCAATGTCATCCCCCATCCCTAAATTTCCTTCCCTGGCCCTCCCTCCGCCCCCTCCCCCCCCCCCCCCCTCACACGGTCTTTCCGTGTCACGGTTTCTTTCTTTTTGCTATAACATCAGGCGTGATGGTGTACCTATCAGTGGCCCTGCTGTTCGTGCCCTCTCCTCAGCATTGTTTTCTTATCCTGACATTGTCAATTAGAATGTTCTTGGTCAATGGTTGGAGTGTATGTGCTTGAGCAAAAGGCTGAACGACGAGAAAGCGGGTCAGGACACATTATAGAGCGATGAAAAATAGTATAACTCCAGAGGCTTATTAAACCTCTTTTCGAGCTTAAAATGTCTCTCTCTCTCTCCGTCTCCTCCCCTCTCATACACATAGATGTCGCTAAGTTTCTCGTATGGCCTTCTGCTGATCTTCTAACTTTTATTTTGCGTTCTTAGAACCGAGAGTGGCATTTCACCTTTCCCTCTTGTCTGACTATCTATTTATATCAATTATGACACATGCGCTCAATCACGGACGCACGCACGCACACTCACACATGCAGGCGCACGTACTCACACGCTTTCACTTGAAACAACGGTACATGTATTAAAATAGTACAGAGAATCAGGCGATAGGAAATGTCACGAAAATTGAGCATACATTATTTCCCTCACCCTCTCACTCAACACTAAAGAACTTCATTGATGCAATGCCCAAGGCTGAATCAAGGATGATGCGAAAAAGAAAAGGAACAAATGCCGGGTACTTGCATAGGAACAAATACAAAAGAAAAGCATGAGTATAAAAATTTAAAGGCTAGATCTAGAGGGAAATATGCAAAACACAAGTTAAACATACAGTATACTGGGATTAGAAAAAGCGTCGTTCTGCAACTGAAAGCTGTAAGCAGCCAAGGCATCCTCGTACGTGTTGTCTTGACCCCCGCAGGCACATGATAATGGACCGCAAAATTAAGGGCGAAGCTCAGCCTGCAACGGAGCTAACCCGTCACACTTGTATAGGATGAGTTCCATTTCTTGGCCAGAAGGGAAGCAATCCATTTGTAGGTCACTATCGCTGCCAGACCCAGACTGGCAGATGATGAAAAGACATGGGGTGTGAATGAGGCCATCTCCACTCGCTGTTCATACAGGCTTCATTTAAGCTGATCGTGCCTTCAGTAGACCGAGGCTGTGGTTTGGGCTCGGTTTGCATTAAAGCACAAAGTGCCAGACGCGGTTGAATGGCAGCGACCTTGGTGAGTTTGGAAAGTTCAGATTTTCAATGGCCCACTTTTCCAGTGACAGGTGATTTGGTGAACTGGTCATTTCCTATCGGAACCCGTAGCTGTACGCCACTTGTCGTTATGTTAACACCACCGTGTTGGAATACTAGTTCCTCTGCATGGTTAGATAAGAAGCCATGCCATGTCTTTCCTGCATTGGCATGATATCCAAAGGATGGGCTCACTCATCACTAACTCAGTCACTCACCCAAGACACTTACTTGAAACAGCTTTATTGAAATATTACGGAGAATCACAAGATACCAAGAATGTCCTGA
>JAOWAR010123198.1:0-11963 GCA_028571005.1 Clathrina lutea | reverse complement strand
TTGTGCAAATTTCTTCTATTGGCGGCTTGGGACGTTCGATCTTGCATGTCACAAGACTTACTTTCTTATGTTGTCAACGCTTGGCGGGAAGAACCTGGACGAGTGCTGAAAGAGACTGTGAAGCAAATGTACCTCGCAAACCTGTTGTACTCTGAAACGGTTCTGCCTCTCGGTCAATGATTGCTTTCATCACCGGAACCGCATTTCACCTGGAAAGTTCGATTGAGAAGTGCTTTCATACGGACACGAAGCAAGAGAGAAATAGAGAGAGTTGCTGCCACAAAACTTCAAGTGAACGATTGGAAAGAGAGAAAGGGGGAGAAAAGTAAAGCTTGCTAAGCCTACTGTGAGTGTTGTTTTGATCGAAGGAAATGTTCGTTCGTCTGGAGACAGACGTCAGGATGTGCACCTCGGTGTTTATGTAGAAAGAGGTACCGCACACGGGAAAGGCCAGTATAGGCGTGGGCCTCGCTACGCGTTCAGATGTGAATTTCGAAAATTCTCCGCAGGCTTCTCCGAAGCTCTCCAAAATTTTCCGTCCTCTAATCCGGTTAGGGCCTCTTCCTGTAAACGTCTGTCGTAGTCACCGCTAGCCACCACTCGCATACTGGAAAGCATGCCCAGCTAGTCCCTGCGCTTGCATGGGGAGCCCACCCGACCATATTTGGGTGGAAAAGAGCTACATTTGAACCGATTGCGTGGGCGCGTTGCATTGGCCGGCTGATCGACTGGTGGATGCTCACGTTCTTTTCTGTGTTTGTGGCTGCGGCCCGGCTTGCGCGCGAAAAGGTCATGTACGTGCATGCATATGAAGGTAACATCGATATCGCTGGGTTTTTCGGCCGTCTAGAAAAAAAGAGCGACCTGGAAAGCATTGGAGAAATTCTTGGGCCCGTCTACTGTATTTGAAGCTCATATTTCACGGATTCATGACGTAGAAGGAACGAGGCTTGCCAGACAGCTCCCTGAACTCCAAAGAATTGTACCCTAGAATGACCAGACATCCAAAAATTTAAGCAAATCACTGAATGGATCAGTGTTCGAGCGCGGATTGAAATAAACGAGGCTAGATTTGTGGTGTTTCGCGGACTGCGGTGGCTCCTGCGCACACCCCTTGTATTAATTACCACCGTCAGACCCGTAGGGACTGTAGATGGCTCCACAAACGATAATTGATGTGTGTGTTACAGATTATCGGGATCACGTACATTTCCGCTTGTGGGTTAAATTGTCCACGTGCTTTATCGGCAAAAATATATCTCCCCTCTCCCTCCAGGGTAAGGGATATGTAGTTTTACATCGTTTCAGTGTTCTCAGAACTGTTTGGGTTGTTTTTGATGAGGTATGATCTTGCTCGAGGCCGCTGGCTTGGTGGGAGAAAAACTACTGAGCCATAAAAAATTGCCAAAAAGTCCGACCTTCGTGATGTACCTAACACCTTTGGCTTTGTCGGCAAAATGAGCGGCCCTATTTCGCGGATTGAAACAGGACCAATTTGTACGTAGCTTGCCAGAGCCTCCTTTGTATATAATTTCTGATTTCGCTCTCCTGTCGCTCGACAATTGCTAGGACAGCTTTCATTCTTTGCTTCATGTGTAGAGACGCAAAGTCTACGGCTCCTTTCTGGCCCGACCCGACCTAGATCCGGGCCATTTTCGTACGTGGCTGGAACAAGCCCTCTGAGAACTAAACGTTTTGCTATTAGCTAGTCCTATCTCCGAATGATATGCGTACTGGGAAGCATTGCGAATTTCAGCGGAACTTCGTTCGGAATGACAGGGCAGACTGCACTCATTGCCGACGTTCTCTGCTTTTCCTTACGACAACTTGTGTACAGGCTTGGTAATTGATTTTTCTTTGTGAGTGTCGATATGTGTGTGGTGGTTTGGGCTGGCCGAGTGATAAAGGCGTGAGGCCTAGAGCTTGTGAAGTTCCTTTGTTTTGCAAAACAATTCTTTTGATGGCGTTGGACGTTCGATCTTGTATGTCAGAAGAACTTCCAAAGACAAGTCGGTGGCATTGTCCCAAGAACTGAGGATTTCCTTTATTATTTTGTGAACGTTTGGCGCGAAGGACCCAGACGAATGCCGAAGGGGTTGTGAAGCAAATGTGTCTCGCAAACCTGTTGTAGATCTACCTTGGAACGGTTCTGCCTCTCGATCGATGAGGATTGCCTTCAGCACGAGAACTTCACTTTACCTGGAAAGGATAATTTACAGGTGCTTTCGCACCGACACGAAGCCAAAAAGAATTAAAGGGAGAGGGCTCCTGCCACTAAATTTCAAGTGAACGAAAGAGAGAAAGAGAGAGAGAGAGAGAGAGAGAGAGAGAGAGAGAATTCGAAGAAAAGCTTCCGAAGCTTTCTGCGAGTACTTTTTTATCGAAGGAAATGTCCGTTCTTGTGTAGACAGACGTCAGGATGGGCGCCTCGGTATAGGTAAGAGGTACCACACGCGGGCAACTCGTCTAGGTCTGGGCCTCTCTGCGCGTTTAAGGCCAGCGGTGGGCAATCCGGGTATCTCTCTCCAGTGGAGAGTAAAATAACATCAGACACGAGATACCGATGGGCCCTTGCTTGATTGGGCCGTGAAGCTCCTCGTTACAACTGTTCCCACTGCTTGCTGGCAGTGGGGCTCTGAAACAACTAAACATCTTGCCATTTTCCTTAAAGTCTAGAGGTGTTTCACTTCATGCTACAGCCTTCAAACTTTCTGGCCTTGTTGCTAGTACTAAGGCCTACAAAACTTTAATACAGATTGTCCAATTTTGACCTGAAGCTTGTCCTACCACGGCAAAACACTGATATCTACCGTTTCCAACCTAGTTCCTTGTCTTTGAAGACTCGCTACTATTTTTGGAGACGGTTTATCATAAAATCTGTAGCAAAGTTTTGTGCTCCGATCTTTCAGAAGAAGAATAAAAAAACCGGATGAAAATCGGAGGCTCTATGTGGACGCTAGACTTTAAGACAGCTCGATAGATACACGTCCAAGCCCACGAGCGGAGACCTGATGCATTCACGTAGCCGAACGGCGGTGCAGCGCCCTCGGCGGCTGCGTGAGTGGTGCGGCTGCGGCCCATCATCATGATGAGACGATCCATGTCATGTGTGCACGTACGGATCATTTCGCACCGTGGCAACTTCGAAGTTCGAACTTACAGCTACATGGCGCTATCTTTAGCAAAGCACGTGCCAGGCCAGGTGCCCGCGGCGGCGCGACGCCAAAGTCAGCACCTCAAGGCATCATAAGCCGCTGGCAGGCTCCTCAACTTCGGTCGTCAGTTTTGCACTGAAAAGGCTGTCCTAAGGTCAAGGGATTGTCTCCTTCCGCCAAGAAGGCTTTCTCAGGGTGGAATAAAGTGATTTGGAACCGATATTTTTCCTTCCCCGAAAAAATTGCTCCGCACGCCTTAAAGATCAATTTAGAAAATTCTTTCGCAGGCTTATCCGAAGCTCACCAAAATTTTTCCGCCCTCTTCTTCCTCTAAACGCCTGTCGTAGTGGCAGCTAGCTACCACTCGCCTAAGGCATGCGAGGAACAAAATTGCAGCTGGCCAGAGCGCTTGCATCGAGAGCCCACTCGACCACATTTGGGTGGAAAAGAGTTACATTTGAACAGATCGCGTGCGCGCTTTGCATTAACCGGCTGATAGATGCTCACATTCTTTTCCTCAGATGTGTTTGCGGCGAGGCTGGCGCACGAAAAGAACATGTACATGTATACATTGCAACAATATGAAGGTAACATTGCTGGTGTTTTTCGGCCGTCTGACCATGTTTAAAGAAAATAATGTTGCACATGAGGGAGAAATTCTACGATTTTCCTTCGTCTTTTTACAGTGATGTACTCTAGGAAGGGGTAGGGGCTATGGAGTGTGTGGACAGAGTGCAGAAGACGTGAAAAGATGAAGCATGAATTACAAAGGTGCTTTTTAGCGTGCCATGGTAGTTGCCGATGAAGGGAAGATGTGATGGGAGGGTGTAGGTTTTTTTTTTTCTCTTTTTCTTTCTTTTTTGAACACCCATCGTGAAGGAAAGGGAGGGGCTTGTGACGCAAAGGGGACTGCGGTGGCTCCCGGCGCACGTCCGTTGTTTCTGAGTCCGAGGAATTATCAGCTGGTAAATGCCTAGGCTGTATAAAACCCGATTGAAGGAGAGGGTGTTATGCCGAGGTGTTTACAGCTGATATTTCCCAGGGCGAAGAAATTAAGATACTTCACTTGTCGAGGCAAGCTATGCTCAGGCGAGCCGGCTGAGTGAGCATTAGAATTCATGTCGATTCGTAAGCGGTGTTCAACAAATGCAAGAGCGCATGGCTCAAAAGCTGTTATTTGCTTAGGGAAGAGAAGCAGAGAAGATGTCCTCTGTACCTCCTCTCAAAAAGGTACGCTTCGCCGAAGGCTCGGCAAGCGGGGTTCAAAATGTTTTGAGTTCCGGCTGGCACAGTAATGGAAATGCGTGTTGAAGGATTTTTGTAAAGAGAAGTCGTTAGCGCTGGATTTGGAAAGTTGTTCGCCAGCAGAATTGAGCGAGGTACTGTGTTCTTTCTACGTCAGGCGACGCACCAAGAACGGCGAGTTTTACAAGCGGAATGGCTATCCCGCTGCTTGTGCTGCAATTGGTCGCTACGTTTGCGCAACTTTGGGCCGTTCCGAATGCAATCTCTGCATGAAAGAATGCTGCATTCGAGAGGTCACATCGCGTCTTGGATGGTATTCTCAAGCAGCGGAAAGCCAAAGAAGAACCGATCGTCGCTCATAAACAGGCTCTCACCAGCTACGATCTTGAATGAATTAGGCAGTGCTTTTCCGACGTAATGGACTCTTTTTTCAACACTTGTCTTTCTTTACTGAGAGCTTTAAGTGTGATGGATCGTTTCCAACTTGGCTTCTAAAAAAAGGTGTAATTATACTCCAATATTTCTTCTTTAAGAAGAATTTACCGGCCAGTAACACCCTAGTTTGCGAAATATGGGCGCAAATGGGAAATATGTCTATCTCTTGACCAGAGACAAATTTAAACTAAATACAACCGAGCCCTCGGCCTCGTTTTTCCCGTGAAACTCGGTCTCGGACTCTATAGTTTTAACCCTATCGCTCCCAGACCTTTTTTGCTCTAAGAATCCCAGGGGAGAGCTCTTTGTGCCCCCATCAGAGTTTTTTATCCACTGGCCAGAGAAGGCCTAAATTTGGCACAGGTTTAGACCATCATTAGGAAACGGTTTGCACCAAATTTGAACGTCAAGTCATAAGGGGTTCCTGCGAAGCACCCGAGCAAAGTCTGGAAGATACCGACAATGCGAATTTCAGCCAAAATTGGACCCAAAAACCAAATCGTGGAAAATGGTGCGGTATGCTACTAATTGATATCAGAAAAACGGTCAAAGTGATCAAAAAGGATAAATAGAGACAATCTAAGTCACTTTGGTTGGAAAACTAGCAATAAAACTCTTTTGAATTGGTCGAAAAACCTTTTTTCTAAAACATCGTGTTTTTAAGGTGGTTGCCTAGCCAACATCAGGGTCAGAAAAAGATTGAAAATATGGCAATCTTATCCGAAGTATGCATAAACTAAACGCCCTAGACGCTAAAACTCAATTCTTTCCCTCTGGATTTCATTTGTATGTTTTGCTTGGGGAGGGGGGGGATAGGGTTAATATTATACCGGTATACAACGCCGAAGGTGACCTTCAACGAAAAATGGTTTGAGCTTGTTGTCCTCTTGAAGACAGCCGTCCCGTACAGTCCCTTTTTTGGCAGTGTTGAGCATGGCAGGGTTTGTGTATTTTCCTCTTCGCTGCCGTAAGCAGTTTTCGGCAGGATTTAACTTGTTATAATCAAAGCGGCTTAGCATCCCTGAAACCTGAAACACGAAGTTCGTGTTGGGAGAGCTCTAGCAAGATCCGGGACAAGACAAGATGCTGAGTGTGGGAACATATAGCTGCTTTTCTGCAGCAGACGGGGGGAGGGGGTTGATCACTCCCGCCGCACGTGAGGGACATCTGAACACGAGCCTCGGTAGAGTCATGCGTATTTCATGCCAGGGAAAGGCAAAACGAACAGAGCACTTCCAATATTGTGGGGATTATTGTCTTACCCTCGTCGAAGCTCGGCTTTCTTCGAAATCAGCGACTGCAGTTCGAAAAGCAACGCGATCCGTCTGCATTCGGGACACGCGATGATCCAGTCCGATCATCACTGTACGAACGTTAGGCAGAACTGATTTCAATGTCTATGAGAATTGCAGGCATTCACAACTGGTGTTTCTTGGCGTGGATACTGCACAGGTATACGTTTGCACACGTTCAATTCTTAATGAAACATCAAGCTTATATGTTAAGGGTTGGAGGGCAGGCTGATTTCGGTCTACCTGATGCTATAAGGGTTGCACCGCGTTGATCGGAATAAAAACCTAAAGCTCAGACATGAAGACGATAGGAGAGACTCCGTAGAACGGAAATGCGAAGAGAGCGGACACCGAAACATTCAGTAACCCGAAACTTGATACAGAGCAAGAGATATCATTTGTTTTTCCAAATGATCAGATCAAACACAGGGCCAAACTTGCCTAGGGAAAGACAAAATCGCAAAACGGACAGCAAGTCACGCTCCTTCGAAGGCCTTCTTCTTCGTCTGTTTCCATTGGAGCCCATCGAAACCCTCGACCCCGGCCTTAGTCTCACACATCGCGCTGCGCGGCCTATCACTGTTTCATCCCCTTTGTTTATATAGTTCACTACTCCTTGTTACATTCACTGCGAGTATACACATAGAAGAGATCAAAAGGTCGCTCCTCCACTTGTACTGAGCTAAAACTAACATGGACAATTTCTAAAAATTAGTTTGACAGACACCAGTAAGAAAAGTATGAAAACGTCTTAGCACATGGGTTTCCTCATTTTTCTAGGCTGAATGGTTCCCCCATTTGGGGAAACGTTTCAAACACCAGTCTTGATCTCTATTAAAGGCATTTTTGCTATTTCTCAATGACCTCAAGGCTGATTTCTGCATGGTGGCCATTGCAGTATAATTTCCTTTCGTCAAGACATGGCTTACACCCCCTGCTAAACAGATCCGTGGTTAATGTAGTAGACGTTGCTGGTTTATGTGAACCACACAAAGTAAAAGCAAAACAGAGGAAGGAAAAAAGAGCCACGGTTATGTAAACCTGATGAAATCAGGGCTCTTATGTGCTGGCACTTCACGAAGGTGACCAAGATCGGTAACTGGTGATCAATCAAACTGGGAATAGGCCACGGAGATGGAGGAATTAAATGGAGAAATTGGGAAAATAATGCTCCTGGTGGTTGATGATGGTTGGTTTGCCATGCTTGACCTAATCTATTTCAATCGTTTGCGCTTTTCAGCTGCAAGTAACCCACCACCCGGGTGTCCAGACCTTTCAAGGAAAATTACACCAGTTAATTTTCCTGATTACTACGCATGCAAGCAAGCGTGCAGGGCAGAGTATGGATCTAACCTTCCTGTACCTCACGACGAAACGGAGTACAACTGTTTGATTGAATCAGTTCCAGGAAATCATTCAACACCCTTTTGGACTGATGTTGAAGTGCTGAGCGGGTCCTTGGTGGACAGAAATTCTGGAAAAGAGCTGACAGCGTTTGGCCCCAATCCAAACAGTTTGCCTACAACGGTGTACAATACATTCCAGCTTGACAACAAGGTTGGGGAAAGATGTATTTATCTTGACGATGGTGTGTACGTGGAAGCACCATGCACGTTCACTCACGTCAATCACCACGGTGTATCTACAGAGATGAAGTGTGTCTGCGAAAATGGTGAGAAAATTTACGATTCAAAATTCTTTTGTTGGCAAACAAGACTTATTAGAAAGGATTAGCAAATCGGAAACGAATACGAAACGAAACGATTGACCGAGACCGGGTTCGAGGATTCGTGGCGCGAAACTTGAATTGTTTCGGAAGCCCATGATTTTGGAACAGAGTTCAAATCAGCGAAACGTGTGAGATTGAGATTTGACGCCTCGACTTGACGGGCTCAGAAAGCGCGGTTGTGGTAAATATAACTGGTTTCCCTACAAGTTTTTTGCAGTTTCTTTCCTCCTTTCACGATGGCCTGCCGATTGTTTGGAGTTGCGAACTCGAGCGCTGAGGCTTTCCCCGGCGAAAAGGAGATCCAAGACTCATCTGCAACGCTCTCTTCCCCCTGTGTTTTGGCCTCCCCTTGCCCGTCTGTTTCTCGTCCGGCTTTACCGGCAACTCCGACGGGTGGTCAAAGAAATTACCTCCGCTTCCTGATGGGAGATGACATTCATCTCCTGTCACTGGTGCAGCAGAGCACCCATTCTTTCAGGCTGGGACAACGATAGCACCCTCTTCCAGAGCCAGCAGCAGTGAGTCCACGAAATCCACGTTTGTCCTGAGCTGCCTGAATACATGTACTGCCTTTACAAAGAAAAAAAAACTACGACCTTCGGCTGACGACCATGCGAAGAAGCACCTTCTTTGAACTTGTTTTTTGAACGTTCGCGCGGGCGCAGGACCGGATGCATCGATGTGTAGACGCTGCTCAGCATCCGCGCGCCCGACTCGGATGTAACCAAGGAAACTAGAATCGTGTCAATCGTGCTCTAAATCGTATCCGACTTGCTAACCCTGTGGCCGTTTCAATCGTTCTACGATTGAACCAGAGGCGCGTGAACCGTCTCGTTCGTATTCGTTTCCGATTTGCTAATCCTCTCTATTCATTGAGTAGCTGCAACCAATGACATACCAGTGAGAACTGCCCGTATAAAAAACGAACCACAAAGATCAAAAGCGAAGGAAATGAGATGAAATAATTTCACTCGCAGTCAGCGGCGTTTTTACGCTATACTTCAGGCTACGCTGTTTGCATTCCAAGCGGCACAGCGTGTCAACACTGGGGCACTGCCTTTACAGCGAAGCTACCGAAGGAGTGTACGTGTTCAAGTGGAGTTCAGTCAAGAGAACATGACGGAAGTAGCCCAAAAGACAAAAAATGTTGCCTCCGTAGGATGCCAGTGATGTTGACACGGTGGGAGAGAGGGAGAGAGAGGAAGGTGACAAGAATATTAAGGAAGGAAGAGGATGAAAACTGAGTAAAACGAGAGAAGGATGCAAGGAAAAGCAATAGAGGAAATGGAACGGATTAGACGATGAAACGAAGAAAGGGTTGTGGAGCAAAGAGGAAGGCGAAATAAAAGAGAAGGACTGGACAGAAACCAGGAGAATAATGACGTAACCAGAACAGATCAGCACCCTCTAAAAGTTTCGGACTGTCAAAAGGACGTTTTGACCCAGCGTGGAAGACCCAGGTCGCCTGCCCAGAACGATCAGAATTTCGAAATGCACACAACCCCAGCCATCAACGCAAAGATTCCACAGTTAAAGTTTCATTCATACCCAATGTTCTCACACTTCATCAATGGCGTGCAGCAAGTCTTTTGTGTAGGCAGGGTACTCTGAATGGAAGACATTCGGTTCATTGAGCAAACAAAGGGTGTGATCGTACCGCGCTGTACCCAATCTGTATCTGCATGCATCGGGATTTATGACTTATTTTTGAGAGTAACAGCAACTGAAACAACAAATTGCGACACGAAGTTTTCCTCAACATACTAAGGCAATAAAAACTACTCGTTGATCGACCAATCGATTGATTGAATGATTGATTGATAATGTTACGCCGAGGGTTGAAAGCAGCAGAACATGGCGCAGACAGAAAGAATTGAGTGCTTGTTCAAAGTGGGTTTAATACCTTTCTACAGCCTACTTAGCTGTTGAGGCAAAACGAAGCTCAACCATGATCTACCCAGGGACTGAAGGCTAAGTGGAAGTAAAACCTTGGTCCTAGCATGGTCCAAAATATAAGATCCCGAGTCAAAACCGAAAGAAGTAGATCTCCGCGAAGCTGACCCTGGCAGTGTGACAAGAGATACAGAATCCTTGCACTGGGCGCGGCTGGGTCTTCTTGGAACTGCCGACTTCCATAAGTACTGCTTCTGTAAGCAGAAAATCAACGGTAAGATAAAGGAAAGTCTTGCCCAGACCAAAAAAATGAACGGTTGAACAAAGACTGTGGTTAGGAATTTAACCCACTGTGTCTTATCCTGTTCCAGTTAACCTTGTTTAGCGTTTGGAGCTGTTCTTCAGCTTGTGTAGGTGGTGAGTGGCCCGATTTTAGGTGTTTTTTTCCTTTAATGCCTTCACCTGTATTGAGTTTGCATGCAAAGATAAAAACAGGCCGCTTTCTCTCATTGGATTTATTTTTGGACCTGAAGAAGGCAGGATCAATTTAGACAAAACGTTAAACTTATGCTGCTGACGAAAAAGGATTTTTCATGTCAACCAGAGAGATGTGGGTACCTTCGTCTGGCACGATATTGTCAGTCAAGTGCCACCTCATCGTATTCCTCACCAAACATCGGTATGAGCGTTACTGGTGCATGGACATTTTGTTCAGTGCTGGTCTGGAACTTGGCAGGTATTTGCAGAATGCAAGAATGAAACTGTTGCCAAAGCCCAGCCTTCAGTTTAAGGTTTTCTCCACCATGTTTAAAGGCAATGGCATTTCTGTTTCAAACTGAGGGCTGGGTTTTTCTGGTTAGCCCAGGAAAAATAATCATGTAGGTTTGATCCCATGTACTTACATGCAGACCCCGTTGCCTATGAAAAACGGCCTCTCACCCTTGCCATGATAACACGTCCATATGGTTTATGCTTGTCCATGTCTGCAGGCTGCCGAAACGGTGTCACAAGATTTACAATTGTCCGTTCTGGACTGCACCACGACTACAATTGGTGTCAAAGTGAATGTGCCAGTGAAGTAATGAAAGTAGCTGTTCCTTTTAACAGGGATGAGTACAAGTGTTTGGTTCAAAAAGCCGGAGGATCACAGATACCTGTCTGGACAGGGATAAGACTCAGCCAGGACGGACTTTTCGCACAACAATCAACCATTCCCGTGGAGGTGTTTGGCAGGAGGGAAAAAGGAGAACACGGTACTTTCTTGCACACATTCAAAAGCTCGGACATAAGGAAAAATCGAATCTATCTACACAATGGTTATTATGTTCAAGCACGAAACGATTTCAACCACACCTCAAAAGCTCAAATTCAGTGTGCCTGCTCCTCACGTAAGATTTCATGTGATCTTCTAACTTAATCTGGAACTGCTGAGGTTTGTCTGCTCATTGAGCTCTTGCCAAATCTTCAGACCAGAGAGAAAAGTTTGAGACTAGCGGCTCTAAAATTTATTGTGTAGTAACTCAATGTGCCATTGCTTGATCAGTTCTCACAATTTTGACCAAGAACCGTCAAACATGACACAGGAGAGACAGTAAAAAGCATTCCTGCTTCAAATGTCCAATTATGAGTATCTTTTTTTATTTGGACAAGGATTGTGGAAGACTTCAGCTGGAGGTAGGTGTGGGAGCTAAGCCAGATCAGGTCTAGATGATTTGCCTCTTGGCCTCGATCATTGATCATTTTAAATATGTTCTTACATCTCCAGTCTGATAAACTTCGCCACCCATCAATCACGGGCCCTGATAGCACATAGCGACAACCATGACCTTTCTTCTTCGCAGTGTTCAAGTTCGCCTGGGCTCAAGCCTGACGACAAAGAGAAACTTAAAACCCCTTCTTTACTCTGGGTGCGGTTTTTGGTTGGTATGGATCTCGTGGAAGATATAGAAATTTTAAAACTCAGGTATATACTGCCGTGGGCGTCTTGTTTGCATGGTGGTCTCTTCACTCTACTTGACATCTCCAAACAACCAACAGCTTGAAAACCTTCCCTGAACAGATACTAGTTAATATTTTTGTTACGGTTTATATGATGAAACTGAAAATCTCCGGGAAGAAACTGAACCATCAAACAATTTTTTTTTCTCCGTTCCCGATTGGCACAGACCGGATTCGAACCTGCGACGAAACGGCGCCTAGCCGAACGGAAATCCC
>JAOWAR010123087.1:0-11963 GCA_028571005.1 Clathrina lutea | reverse complement strand
TGTGTGTGTGTGTGTGTGTGTGTGTGTGTGTGTGTGTGTGTGTGTGTGTGTGTGTGTGTGTGTGTGTGTGTGCACCTAAAAGTTGAAGGCTCGCCCCACTGATCGCGATCTAAGACCATTAATGTTGCAAGTAGAAAAAAATACCCCCTGATCTTCAGCAGTAGTCAACCAAAGAGAACTATGAATTTACATAGAAATTTACTGAGCTCTGCGTAGCTAGAAGACCCGGGCATTCGCCGGGGCCGGCTCATTTCTCTGTTTCTCGGATCGAGGACGTCCGAACGAGCAGAATGATCCGAACGCGGTGGATGATCGGCCGGGTCCGACGGCGGATCGTCACGTGACCGGCACACCGAGTTGGAGCCCGGTGCTGCCACCGAGGCTGCTTCATTGTCGTCGGGCGGGACACACATAGAAGCAGCTGCTCCTCTTCATCAAACCTTCTGCATGTTTTCCTTAATAAAAATAAAAATAAAAACGACAGGAAAATGCTTGGGCCAGGTTTGTTCTGTGTTATACTAGTCAACGTAGGACTCTCCTGCTGTCAGGCAGTTGCTGACGATTCGGCACTGAAAGCTGTGAGAGAAAACGGGTTCCTGGAGAGCAAATATGGTGAGAGGGAATGGATGAAAGGCACCGAAGAATCTCCGTGCACTTTTCCAAAGCTTTCCCACAGTGACGCCGAGCTTGGTATCGTTAACGTGGCTCTTCCACCCTTCAACGCTGACCCAAAAGGCGAGAGAGACTCTACGGCAGCGCTGCAAGCTGCCATTGAGCACGGGCGAGCCTCAAACTTGACAATCTACGTCCCCATTGGCCGCTACGTAGTTACAGACACACTGAACTGCACAGAACACAGGAATGGAGTTCTCCGCCCTGTTGTCATTGTTGGGCAGCGGGCTAGCAATGGCCACGGATCCGTAGTCCGTCCAGAGATCTACCTTCCAAACGCGACGACAGGCTTCACAAACACTCACCGACCCAAGTACGTTGTTCATTACTGGGAAGACGACAGCTTGCCGCCAGGAGAGCAACAGGAAGCTCAAACCGGTGAATTTCCACACGGCCAGCCGACACCAAACAGCCAAGTCCGCACTAACGTGAACTATAACCAGGTATTTCAAGGAATAAATATCGTTGTGGGTTCTGGTAATATCGGTGCAGTTGGCATTCGCTTGCGTGGAGCTCAGGGCTCCTCCATAGAGGACGTGAAGATCGATCTCGGGCCTGATGGCTTGATCGGCGTCGTTGGTGTATCAGGATCTGGGGGCAGTCACAAGGGAATAACAGTGATAGGTGGTCGCTATGGCTTGGATTTTCGCTTGGCTCAGCCAGCACCTACCATTACTGGAGCAACGCTGATCAACCAGAGCTGCGCTGCACTCGTGTATGCGGGCCTCCAAACGCTTACTGCAGTTGGTTTGATGATAATATCAAACCGTCAACCCGATGTACCCGATTATCTTGGTCTGATTGCGAGCACACCGCCTGAGCTCGGACCGGCTCATCAGTCACCTTGGTTACCAAATATTTCATCCGGATCCAGCTGTGCAATGCCAAATACACCCCCATACTCGCAGCAACCCGTTCCACCGTACAGTGGCCAGATGAGTTTGATTGATGTGGCCATCGACTTGGTCACTCCATGCAAGTCTTGTGTGGCAATCACAACGCCGCGCAGTATCTATATGAAGAATGTCTACATCCGCAATACAGCCTACTTGCTTCGAATGCGAACAAGCAAAGGCGGGGATGACAAATTGGTGAACCGCAGTCCCGTAAACCAATGGTCAGCTATCGAAGAAGCTGCGTATGCCGTTCAGCCACCGTTCTTTTCAAAGCAACTCTGGAACGGAACAACTCTGAATCTCCAATACAAATCCACTGTTTGGATAAATGATCAGAAGAGCAATGAGAACATTACTCGTCTCGCTGCACCTCCACGAGAGCTTCCCGAGGATCTGGTCTCAAAGCACTTGTGGGACGAAGCAGCTTTTCCTGGATTTTACTCAGACAATGCAGTTAGTGTCACCATGCCACCGTATAACGCTCAAGGTGATGCTAAGCACGATGACACAAAGGCAATCCAGACAGCTATAAACGAACATGATGTCGTTGTACTGCCAAAGGGCTACTATCGCATCAGTCACCTAGAGCTCAGGAAAACTACTCAGCTAATTGGCATGGGTCGAACTCTTACTTTTTGTGTCCCAACATCCAGGGGAGTCCCAAGTACAGCTGAAAAGCCTGTCCCACTCATTTCCACATACAACGGGGAGGGTTCCAATGTCCTGGCCTACATGACAGTATTAAACTGGAACCATCTGACGAACATGTATGCCATTCGTTGGCAGGTGTACGGGTCATCACAGTGCATCTGGCGCCAGGTCCGTGTCAACACAGACAGTGAATGGGAGTTCAACCATACGGCGCATATCATGAACAGCTGTGGCTATCAGCAACTCACATCACCGCAAAACACAACTCGACCCCCAGTCATAATCAGTGGTGGCGGTCAATTCTATGATTTTGACATGGGAGAGTGGCACTTTCAAACACCTTCATACCGGCATTTGCTAATATTCAACTCAACTCGAGGTGTTCAAATGTACCAGTTGGACACTGAACACGGCCGAGGGGACGCCAACACGGAAATCCGCCAGTCGAGCAACGTTGAAATATTCGGCTTGAAAAGTGAGGGCAACTTCGTTGTTCTGTGGATGCGTCAGGTAGAGAATATCACCCTCTATGGATACGGAGGAAATGCTGATGCTCTGCCTCTGACCAAGAGCTACCCTTCAGGCTACGCAAAGTACATACCTTCTCTTTTTCGTGTTGAGATGGCCAAGAACGTCCGCCTCATCCATCTCGTGGACTTCGGCCGAGTTGAGGGTGGCAATTCCACATTCTATGCCGGCCAGGGCTACAATCCACATCTCTGGAGCATGCTCCTACACAGTGACAAGAACTTCACAACCCCACCCATGGACAGGCCTGTGTTTTACCTCATCGAATGATATTGTCTTAATTTGATTTACTACAGGCCAATACATCTGTCAAAAGCACTGTTGCACAGAGTTTGAATTTCCTGCTGGCTGAGCACCGCATCACAGGCTAATCTCCCAGCTCCAGTGCAATAGAAGGAACTTTATTTTTCTAAAGCACTGCCTGATTTTTGAAGCTCAGGAATAAGCGTACGTGCGTGTGCTTACAATCAGTATCTTCTTTAAACCCAGGGTCAGTGGAAGCACAAATTTGTTTCAAACAATTGAGATTTGCTAGATCCCTCATAGGTCACGGCAGCGATCAGCCTTATGCTGTAACTTAAAGTAGAAAATCTTGGATTTCAAGGGAAGATAAAAAAGGGCAGAAAATTGAAAGAACACAGATGAATACCTGTCCTGGCCTTCGATTGGCACAACAGGTCGCTGTCTGAGAACTTCTGCTGCAATCCACCTCCCTTGCTCCAACTCTAGCTTGGCTTCTTTCCTCTCATCACTATGGAGCTGTTTCTACTTCCAATGATTTTCTGTCTTCAACTAGCTAAACCGAAGGGTAAAAAAGATTTCTTACTTTGGTTTTGCCTGTTTAAGCTTTTGCATTTTAATTTTCTCCTCTACCCTAGGCCTGCATCATTCTCTTCGCCTACCTCCCACATCCATATTCTTTACCCATTCTCGCTAACTTCCAGCTTTCTGCTGTTGAGTGGCTCGGATAATAGAAACTGACGTCCAGGCCCAAAATGATGATGAGTGTTATATGCATTTTAGTACAAGGACACAGATCCGGCCACGAGCTGTGCAGTTCGTTTGACAGTGACTGTTTTTCACCGCGTTTAGCCTTTGACCTCAATGCCGGAGCAAAACTCAATGATTGGCATGGGTCGGTGACAACGTCACCATCACAGAGGAACACCCAGTCATATTAAAAATATGATCATTCAATCAATGATGAAACGATTCTAGCAGCTCTGTTGTAGCATCTTGCGAAAATGCAAATAGCACGTGTGCACTGTTTACTGTTGTCGTGGACCACGCTCGCGCGCTGTCCAACGATTGGACATGTACGTGGAGCTTTTCGCCTCGACTGCTTCAGCTCCTCTCTAACTCCAGCTCCTGAACATCGGCTGCGCCAAGCTCCAACCTGGAATTTAAAGTAACTGTGGAGGGACGGTTTCCTTTTTGGCATGCTCGGATACAGTTTCGCCACTCTCGGTGATCGTCAGTCCCCACGGGTAGGTACACATATTACTCAGAGAAAACAAACACGTAATAAAGAAGGGGCCGCACACTACCGCAAAACAGAAACGAGCTTAACTCGAAGACACAGGCCGGGGATATCACCAAAGCCAATTAAGGCCAACATGAATATAGCGTTGGAGAGTGGTATCATTAAACAAAGCAGCCGGCAATGAAACATTTATACACGCAGAAAATGGTCTACGTTACCTGACTGGACTTTTGATATGGCTTTCGAGCAGAAGACAACGGAAGCAAAAATACTCAAAATGACAAGCGCTAAGCTACTACAGTCTGTGAATGAAGAGTTCGAAGGATACTGGACTACGAAACAGGGAGAGAAAGAAAGAAGAAAGGACGAAAGAAAAACACGACAAAAAGAAAGAAGAAAGCAAAAAGAGGAGAGAGAGAGAGAGAGAGAAACTAACCCTGAAATTAATCCTTTTCCGACTTATCAATGAAAGCGCAGTGAATAGCAGGAGGACATCTCTTACGGCAAAATCCCCGTGTTCACCGTGAGCGCACGGTGGGGACTTGTACCATCCGGACGTGCATTCTTTCATGTCACTCCACCACCACATCACCAGTACGGCCTTCCTCGGTGCCTGGAGTTTCTTCCCTGGACGAGTTTTCCCCCTTTCCTCTTGTTACCCTTGCGGCAACAGTAGCCCAGCTCGCGGCATCGCTGGCAGAGGTGTTCTGGATGCGTCTTCTCGCGATCATATGCCTTCTCGCTCACTTCTAGTGGCGTCTGCGTGTGAGGATAAACATCCTCGCCGCACTTTGAGCAGCGTTGTGAGGCGTTTGCCCAAGAATTTCCGCTTTTCCATTGACGCCCACAGTCGCAGAGAAATTCTCCAAACACCCGGTCGTCGCCTTGGTACGGGGTCGACATTATCTGGAGCGGAGGGTACACGTATAGACGGAATTTTCTTCAGGCATCAACTGGCACAGTTTCGCTTCCCAACGCTCGTTTATAATCTTTTTTCGAAAGCCTTGTCGGCTGTTGAAGAGGAAGGGGGAATAAAGGTCAATCCTCGTTCCGTCAGCATGTTTGTGATGTGGCAAAATTTTGCCTGCACCCACAAGATTTTCGGATGCTGACGTCGGCGAAATATCTCCGTATTGTTGGCCTTTGACACAATCGGGAAGGTCCCATAAAGACCAAACCGCAGCAAGACATGCCGAATTGAACATCATGACAACCTTCTTCCCGTGTCTGATGCAAACGACAGTTCCCACATTTTTTGGATTTCTTTAGTCGGTAGAGGTGGGAAGTGTAAAAGGAAAAGCATGTCAGAATTGCGCCCTGCCAGGGTAATCGACTCCAGTTCAAAATGCGATCGGCCTGCCGGAGTGAGCTGTCACACGTTCCAGTCAGCGTTTCCCAGCCATGCTGTCAATCGCAAAGGAGATGAGAAATAGCTTGAAGAAAATCACTCACTGGCGCGGGCGGGAACTGATCAAGGTGTTCTGAAAATTGAATGGCACATACAACCGTCAATGGGTACAAAATGACAAAATATAATAGTTTGAATACAAGCCAATCGAGATTCAAAGTTGGGAGAATGAATTAGTTGTAATCAATAGGATTGCATTGGGGTTTCCTCGTTTGAACACCGAAACCGCCATTATAGTTAGTGGTTGTATGGAGTTGATTCGTTGCAGCGCGTGACTTGTGACGTCAGGAAAACGGTGTGGGCGCGGGGCGGGGACATTCAGGAATGTTGCCAATTCATAGGGCCTGTCCAAGGGACGAATTGCCCATCCTCCTGAAAGTTTCGATCCTAAAACGGGGAAAACCAATCGAATCCGCTTATACAACTGGTAAGGATATCTAAGACTAGACAAATAATTGTTATTTATGTAGCCTCAGCTGCACGCACATGCACACAATGTTATGTACGTCATGCACAAACACAGGTACATGTACAGGTACATAATTTACATAATATCCTCGATCATATCATCCAAAATTTGATGCCATTGCCACAGCCGCCGTGCCGCCGGGTAGTGCATGCCCAGTCTCCACCAGCGAATCATGGCAGTGATCCACGGGCACTGGGATTAACAACAGGGAAGGTAGCGTAAGTCGATTGCCGATATGACTGGATTTCGTCCCTACTAGCTGAGAAACGAGTCGCCAGGAACGACACACTGCCACCAAATGTCATTCGTCTCGCCCGCGGCTTATGCACTGGGGTCGGGTCGAGATGTATAAGAGATTTAGGATTTGATATGGGAATCACATGATCGCATCGATCCTATCCTGGCGGCCGAGACGGGCTAGGCTCTCGATCTCAGGCCGATGCTGCAGCTGCCTTCGATTCACTTTTATCAACCCACACTGCCGGAGCACTGCCGGGCGCCGGGCAGCAGTTAGATCATGGTAGCTAGACTGCTCTTCTGAACTGTTGAAGTTTCGCTAGCTGAGATGGCTCTTCTGAACTGCTGAAAGTTTTCTCTGCCTAGACGGCTCTTCTGAATTGCTGAAGGCTTTCGCTGAGCTCGCGCAGCTCGAGGCCGGTTATCCCGGCCATTTGCTAGACAATGAGCTCGACCGTGGATCGTGCGTGACACTGAGCTGATCCATGCCAGGATATATCTGTGGATCAGTTATCGGCCGATCTGCCGTCTTGTGTAGGTACGATGCAAGCCAGTAGCGTCAAAGAAGGAGATACCTACAGCATCGCCTCAACCGGAGGACCTCGCTCTAAGCAGCTAGTTGTTGGTATATTGTTTTCGGTTGTAGCTGCGTCGGTTTGCCTTGGCGTGGAGTTGGCCAGCGGTCTAGCGTACGCGAAGCTTATCAAGGAGCCTTGTGGTGGAACGAATCAGACATCATCAGAGCTTGTTAACCACACTCGCAACGCAAACACTTCCAAGGATGACGGATGCGGTGGGTTTGGAGAAAGCGCGTCGCAGACAAGTAAGTGGGACCTTTCAACAAGCCTGCAGATCAGAGTGTGTTGGCTGATTCTCGGAATTTCCTTGACAACACCCACCGTAGCTGGGGAGGTCGAAGCTCTATTTTTTCACGTGAAGCTTTGAATTTGGACTGACATCACTGGCTGGATTTGAATATTTAATGATGTCGATGGGATGGTATACTTGAAGGCTAGTGACTATTTCTCCGCGCGCGTGTCATAATTGATGTAAAACATAGTTAGACCAGACGGAAAGGTGAAATGCGATTCCGTTGTTAGCATGCAAGCTAAAAACTATAATAGCAGCAGAAGGCTTGTTTGATGGGTTGAGACGCTGTCATCTTGATACAACTGTGCGTGTGTGCGTGTGTGCGTGTGTGTGTGTGTGTGTGTGTGTGTGTGTGTACTTCTTCATTTGGGCAACAGGTCTCATATTCTCTTTGTCCACTGGCACACGAACAGTCAGTGGAATATTTGCTGGAGTTTTCGTAGATGTCTTCGGAGCTCGAAAAACTGCTGTCTTTGCAGGAAGCCTCTTCACGCTAGCAATGACAGCAAGTGGTTTTGCAACTGACCTCTACCAGCTCTATATCACAAGAGGCGTAGTCATTGGGTTTGCTAGTGGAGTTTTCATCACTACCACTGTACAAGTAACAGTCGATTTGATACCAGATCCAAGGCGACAAGCTGCTATTCTCCCCTTTTCGTGGAGTGGTGGTGGGCTGGGAGCCATTTTGTTAACGTTCACAGGACGGGAAGTTCTCGAAATTGGCAACTGGGAGCTTTACTATCATATGCTTGCTGGGTACGGCTGCATTTTGGTGGTGATGGCCATCTTCTTTCCAAGTCAAAGCAAGAAAGAGCACCCTATATCGCTAGACGAAGCTAGTGAACTTTGCAAGCATGAATGTGACATCCATGGAATTAACAAGAACAATCAAAATGTTGGTTTCATCCCAGGACTGGAACAAAAGGACGGCACTTCAGAAAGCCAGGGGATGAGGGAAGCCCATGGCATTCAAGCATCGGAATGCACCGAGAGTCCGCCAAAACATCAAGGGTTGAAGAAAGCCCTGCGAGTATTCTGGACCTCTTTTCGCAAAGGAGCTCACCTTTACCGAGATCGAGAGTTTTTAGTCACTGGGATTGCGTGGAACTTTTACGGAATAGGGGCGTGGGCTCCTTTTGTGTTTGCTGTAAGTTTTGTCATGACTGCGACGTAGATCTTAGTTAAAGCCTATTCTTTCCAGGGGGGGGGGGGGGTTGGGTACATATTCATTTATGGCATTTCAACCCTGACAAATAGCTTCCCCAGGGTTCTAGCCCTTCATTGTCTATGTGTTTGGGACAGAATAGATGCAAAGATAAAATTCTATGATGCACTCTGTTGTCATGGAAGCCACTCTAAAACAGCACGTTGAAACACATAGGTTGCGCTGTAGGGAACAATCGGCCAAGGTTTATTTCCTATATTTTCACTTCCCCTTTAAAATATACACATAAGGTTATTCTTGTCTCAGACAGCTGTTTGCAAGATGCTGAATATCAGGCAAATGATAGTCAAACTATTCCTCATCAAAGTTCATCATACCCACACTCTTGTGGTTGTGAAGAATAGAACTGCCGGGCTTCATCAGTGTGCTCTGTCGGTCATGGTCAAACGACAGCAACATCAGACCACCCTGTAGGCTGGGATTAGTGTGTTATGGAGAGACAGGCCCTCTGGGACAAATTCCATGTCTTCGTAGAGTAGGTACTGTTCTGCTCATGGCACATGATAAACATTGACAAAACACAAACAAAAACAACAACAAACAAAATTGGCACTAGTTAGAGCTGGAAGGATTGAGTCATGATTCACTGGGGATGCAAGGCCGATGAAAGCAATTTGATCTACGGTGCCAGAATTAGAAATCGGCCATCCGAATATTCATATAGGCAAGTATTTGGCGACTACGGCTCACATGCATACAGATTGCAACCTTTGTGGTCGTGATGAAGCACTGGCATGTGATCAAATTGTGACGTTTTGGCTCTGATGTGGCCGATTTCTTATTCCGCCGCTGTAGTACTGTTCAGATAGAGAAGCAGGTATTGTGTGCGCAAGTCCAAGTTATCCGCTCCCATAAACCTGTTTGGACTAAGCCCCAAAAATACAAAGGAAGAAATAATGCAGTGATATAAAACTTACCCATTGTGACTGTGGTGGCACAGTCACAAGTTCTGAGATGAAACGAAAAGTGTTATTTGTCATACATGTAGGCTTAGTTTTGGGCCAGGTTTGGTGTAAAGGCAACAAATTTGTACCTTCCTGAAGAAAGTTCTGTAATTTAATCATAGGCTCACCGCGCTGAAAAGCTTGGTGTTCCCGAAGACAAGGCATATCTTCAAGTAGCGCTCGTTGGCACTGGGATCCTTCTCGGGGGATTCGTCCCTATGATATGGTCAAGAGTCTTCACTTCGTTCGGCCACATAGCGCAGCAGGCGGTTAGTGCGTTCTGCATGGGCACCATGGTCTGTATCAGTCTGTCGTCTACCTCCTACACGCTCCTGATGACGAACATCTGCCTCTTCTCTGTGACTGTGTCATGGTTGACGTCCCTCAACGGCAATGTGGGGGTTGAGCTCGTTGGGGAGAAGCTTGCAGCGCATGCTTACGGCCACCTCTATTTTCTATCGGTCTTTGGGTCAACAGGCGGACCAGTTTGGGCTGGTAAGTAAAGTTACAGAAGCAGTGGATGATCTTTGAAGTCATCCACACTGCAGAAGTTTCTTTCACTAAACTCAACTGGAAGGTTCATGCTGGAATAATTTAACAAATGTCTGGTAGCTTTGTCTTCCTAGACTGCCATTCCCCTCCTGTCTTATGAGGTGGCAATTTCATACTACAGAGCCCGGCACCTACTATCCATGCACAGTTCTGCTTGGCTGAATATACAATGGTCAGATCAGTTTGCAGTAGCAATTGAAGACTCACCTTAATAGGTTTGAGACGTTTAGATGGGAATGAGAAACATTAGCAGCAAAACATACGATACTTTTAGGAGAAGGAGAAGCCTCAAAACAAATAAGAATACTGTTTATGCCTGGCCGGGCTGTCCCTAGCGAACTTATTGAAACATAAACTGCTCTAGGAGGATGACCCGCCCTTGTGCCACAAAGCAGAAATGGCGGCAGAGCTGTGCGCGCTGTCTTACTTGTGCAAAAATCTGCACAGCCCCGGCACCCAATGATTCAAATGACAAAGGGTTTCTCTCTTGCAACCATTTTGTCTTGGTGCCTTTCATTTTCAGCCGCTTTTTGTCACTGCGGTCTCATAGTTCTTCATGGTGGCATAAAACTGTGTTGGACGTGTGCCATATTAATAAACTGAAATGCACGTGTCAATGTCATCATCAATTTTCCCAAAATTTGAAGTCGCTTGAGAAAATTCCCCAAACTTTCATTCGTTTTTGGCTAGATCTTTCTGCACTGATTTTCTATATGAATGCTCAGAGAAAATAGCCAAGGCGTTGCGATGATAGCCCTCAGTGAAAAGGATCAGCTGCTGTAATGTTTCATTTTGTCAGCCGATAGAAACTCATTGAAACTGATGATGGCGTAGAACGCCGAAACGTTTTTTCAAGTAAACAATTCGACATTTCAGGAGCCATGAATCTAGAATGTTCAAAATATGATAGAAAGATGAGTAAGCCTTCTGGACGTTGGCGGTTGTCAATGCTGTTCTCTCGTTGGAGGTGAACTTAATACTGGCGGTAGTGCATACATCACTAAGAAGAAGGAAATGCATACAGCATGAAGCTCTAGAAATCATAGATCATAATGATTGTAAAAAAGGAAAGGAGTAGCTGTACAGGAACAGCGTTTCCTAGTTGCTATTTTTATGATGTTAAGCCTTGGTCCTATTGCATCTAAACCACACATGAGTGTTTAGCAGCATGGGGATGGTCTGGTGTGGTAAGAAATTGTGTGCCGAAGGGTTAAAAGGAAGAACAATACATGACATCCAAAATGCTTTCAGGATGTTTCTAAATCTACCAACTATATTCTACATTCAGGCTTGTCGACAATGATTCATAATTATTGTTTTTTTTTTTTTTGGGGGGGGGTCAATTAGGAGAGTAAAGATGTTCTTCCTAGATGAAAACTTTCCTACTCGAAGGGAGTAACCATTTGTGAGATTTGAGCAGCATCTCAGTCCCACAGGTGTATTCTATTCCATTCATCTTTGTTGTGGTACCACTTGCATCGGTCGCAAGTCTTTGTTCTCCTTCCTGCCAAATTGCTTGTTGGACAGTATTCAGCAAACATTGGCCAATTGTTTTTTTTTCTTTCCCAGGCTTCCTATACGACATATCTGACTCGTACACACCACCATACGTCTCAGGAGGGTTATCTGCACTCATCTCCGGTCTGCTGCTAAGCTATGTAGCTTGGTGTCGGCAGCGACGGATCAAGTTGAACGCAAATGACCAGCAATCCCCAGCAGTTAGCATCATCTCCTCGTCATAATTCACCCACATCACCTAAGAGACTACTATATAGACCCAGGTTTATAGCTAGAGCAGCCAAACATCAATCAATTTACTAATCTATCATTGGATTGTCCAAATTTTCCTATCAGTTCTTTAAAGTTACCTGTCCAACTCATTCGGCCTTGTGATGGCGGTTTCCTATTTGTTTTGTTTTCAGTGTCTGCCGCAACTATTTAAACCCCTTCATACTAGTACGTTAATCAAACAATGTAGCTCAGAAGGTTAATAGAAATTTGCTGTTGACATGGTACTAAGCGTAGTGG
>JAOWAR010122976.1:0-11966 GCA_028571005.1 Clathrina lutea | reverse complement strand
AGGTACTACCGTTAAATATGCGTTACCGTTAAGTAGACATTACCGTTACCGGTTTTGATGTTACTTACCATATTTAACGGTTTTGAAGCGCTAGCGGGGGCTTGATAGTAATAGCTCGACCGCTAATGTAGTATTTTTCACTCTCTGGCGGGGGCTAGATGTTATTAGCTCGACCGTCCAGAAATGAAATTTCTTATTTTCTGTTTTTGGAACACTAGCGGGGGCTCCGTTAAAAGCTCGACCGCTAAGGTTCGATATTATTTGATGTTACAATTTTTGGAACACTAGCGGGGGCTCGATTAAAGCTCAACCGCCAGCGTTCGATCTTAATTTTAGTTTTTATTTATGGACCGCTAGCGGGGAGCTTAATGAAAAGCTCGACCGCTCGATGAAAAGCTCGAGCGCTTGATGAAAAGCTCCAGAGCTCGATGAAAAGCTCACCGCTAGGGTTACGCACGCGAGCGGAAAATGACGGAAAGAGACATCTCAATCGTCTAATCCGAACCGGCGTGGTTTCTTTCTTACTCTTTTTGGGTATCGGCGGCGGTGCGCTTTGATGTTACTGCCGCCGGCCGATGATTTAGAATCATCAGAGCTCTCACGACTACTAATACTTGTCGGACGGTTGTATTTATCCAACTTAGTAAAAGCAGAAGGGGACGTTAAATTACTTTGTAATTCTAATTCGTCCTCAGAACTCTCTGATCTAAATATATCGAGTGGTTTTGAAGATATTTTTGGTAATACTTCACTTTTGATGGTTTTATGTGAGGTATCACGCATCTCCAGGAAAGGACTATAATTAGGAAATAATTCAGCCCTATCTTTTTCATAGTGAATCAAATGGTCAACATGGACTATTCGAATATCTTCTTTGCCGGAGTCACGTAATTTTCCACAAATTTTGTAGTTCATTTCGGACTCACGACTCAAGATTTTATATGGACCAATATAACATCGGTGGAATTTATTTCCAGCTTTTTCTCGAACGTAGTAATAACGTACAAGATCGCCAGGCATAAATTCAGGTTTATTTTTAGCTCGAACATCATAATTTCTTGCTTGTCTCATGGCAGAACGGTGTAAATTTTTACGAGCCACCCCATATGACTGGGTTAAGGATTCTCGCAAAAACTTTACATATTCTGGACCAGAGTCAAACGGTGTTTCACTCAAGTCAACGGGCGGGTACACCACGTCAGCGGGAAGAAAAGCTTCTCTTCCATACACTAACGAAAACGGTGAACAACCCGTACTATCGTGAACTGAAGTATTATATGCCAAGGTGATATAAGGCAAATGATCGTCCCAGTCGGAATACTGGCGGGAAGTGTATTTCGCCAACATATCCAACAAGGTACGATTATGACGTTCCACCAAACCATCTGTTTGTGGGCGGTAAGGTGTTGTAAATATTTTGTGAATTCGTAACAACTTACATAATTCAGTTATTACTTGAGATTTAAATTCGGTTCCGCGATCGGTTAAGATCTGTAGCGGTACACCAAATTGACACACGAAGTTATTCATAATAACTTCGGCAACAGTAACGGCTTTATGATTTTTCCGTGCTACTGTGATGGACCATTTGGTAAAATAGTCAACAATCACAATAATATAACGATTTTGTCGTTTGGTTATGTGATGGACATCTAAAATGTCCATTCCTATCCGTTGGAACGGAACTCCGATAAGTTGTTTTTGTAGCGGAGACTTAGTTATAGGGAGGTGTCCCTTTCTCCGCCGACAAGCTGTGCATGATGAAACGTAGCGGACTACGTCGTTCGTGTAGTGCGGCCAATACCAGCGCCGGCGGACGCGCTCTTGGGTCCGCTTGACACCAGTATGTCCTGATAATACATTATCATGACACAGATGTAATAGTTCAAGACGAATAGCTTTAGGTGCTATATATCGACTTGGGTCTCGAATGGAATCATTGCCTTTCATAATTAACACACCTCGTGCATTTAGCTCGAGTCTGTGCCAACCGGCAAGCAATGCTTGTGTTTCGGCGCTTTCCCGTACAGCCTCATCTTTCGACGGGGGACTGTTAGGATTTAACCGTTTCCATTCGATAACTGGACGAATATCCGAATCACATTCCTGCAATTCTCTTAACTCGTCCACAGTATATTTTCCAATGATGTTATTTGGAAATTTTGTATCATTTCCAGCGGTTGGTACCGGGCTAATGTTCACACTAGCCACTGGTAGGCATTCATTCTGAGAGAAATGTTTAACCTCAGAACGAATAGACCGAACACTTTGTATTTCAGCTGTGACAGATCCAAACGGTTCAATGTCACCATCCGTTGAGGACGAGACTAGCGAGGCCGGGCCAGGAGATAGCTTGTCCGGACAATCCGAACGGGGGCATCCCCGACAACGACGTCGTGATAGTCCATCCGCATTTAGATGTTTGTCACCGCTACGGTACGCAATGGTGAATTGAAACAGTGCTAGTTCGGCTAACCACCGGGCTAACATTCCATCGGCATCTTTAAACCTGAGTAACCAGGCCAAAGAAGCATGGTCTGTTCTTATTAAAAAGTTAGTTCCCCACAAATAGTGGCGGAAATACTTAACCATACGAACTACGGCAAGCAGTTCACGTTTGGTTGTGCAGTAATTCCGTTGGGAATCAGTTAATGTCTTAGAGGCAAACGAGATCGCTCGTTCTTCTCCGTCTTGGATTTGATATAACGCTCCGCCAATTGCATACGCACTAGCGTCAGTATCAAGTATAAATTTCCCATCCGTTGTAGGATGTGAAAGGACCGGTTCAGTCATCAGAGCATTACGCAAAGCGTCAAATGCTTCTTGATGGACCGGGTCCCACTTCCAGACAGGATTTTTACGTTTCCTAGTCAAGGAAATGAGCGGTTCAGCTATATGCGCAAAGTTTGGTATAAACTTGCGGTGATAGCTACAAGTACCTAGAAAAGAACGAAGTCCTTTTATATTACAAGGAGGACTCCACGTTCTAATAGCTTCTATCTTCGCTGGGTCAGGTTCGACACCACGGGCGGAGACCTGATATCCCAGATAAAGAGTAGAATCTTTAAATAAGAAACACTTTTTAGGTTTCAATTTTAGATGTGCTTGTCTTAATCGATCAAACACATTTATGAGTCGATTATGGGTTTCCTCAAAAGTAGTCCCGAAGACAATGACATCGTCAATATACACGACACACTGCCTCCAAGTCATACCTCGGAGTACTAACTCCATAAGTCTCTCAAAAGTAGCAGGGGCATTTGATAACCCGAAAGGCATAACGTTAAACTCAAATAAACCTTCGCGAGTAACGAAAGCAGATTTTCGTTTAGCGTCCTCCGTTAGTTCTACTTGCCAGTAACCGCTAGCAAGATCTAACGTACAGAAATATTGAGCACCGCACAATGTATTCACGGCGTCTTCAATATTAGGAAGCGGATATGCATCCTTATTTGTAATATTGTTAAGCTTTCTGTAGTCAATACAGAAGCGAACCGATCCATCTTTCTTACGCACTAGCACGACCGGCGAGGCCCACGGACTATCCGACGGTTGAATCACTCCAGCGGAAAGCATTTTCTGCGTTTCCCGGCTGATAACCTCGTTTTGCTGTGGACTCATTCGGCGTGGTGCATGTTTAATCGGTTGTTCACTGGTCGTGTGAATATCATGTTTAATAATATCAGTTCGACCTAGTTTACCGTCCGGGCCTACAAAAATATCTTGGTAATTGACCAAGGTTTTTGCTAGCTCGAATTGTTGTTCTTTAGGGAGATCTCTATTAATCAATCCCATAAGATGTTCAGTTAGATAGACAGGAGGTTCCGACGAGCGGGCCCATCTCTCAATGAGATTTACCCGACAAGCAGGAATTTCTCCGTCTTGATCACTATAGTCCGAGATGGAATATTCTGATTCTGACGACTCACCGGACTTCTGGCTCGACACCAAGTCCTCTGATGAATCACTGTCAATTTCAGAACGGACCAGATCATATGTAGCTTTACTAACCGGTTCAAAGAACGGTTGTGTAGTGGAACATTCGTCCTGGGGAAAGTAATGATTATCTTTCCCCGCTGGAAGAACTACGCTGATACGGGGTTCCCCCATAGCATCGTGAGTATCAAGATACTCAACGGTGTTATGTTGTTCGTCTCCGCTCTCCATATCGCTTTCCGCCAGCGTTATTACGTCAGCGGTTAACGACAGATCTAGCGGAGATTCTTTTAAGTGCTCAGGAGCACAGTACCAAGAGGTTACCCTCTGGTGACTGAGACTCTCGGTTGCCGTCGGTACGGTACGAGATTCTTTTTCTTCCCAGGAAGAAGCATAGCCAGACACCGATGAGTTTCCACTCTCCTCCATAGAATTCACTGAAGAATGTACAGGAAGAGAATTTTCCCTCACCAGCATGTGTGACCAGCTGGTTCCGCGATCAGTACTACGTACACAAGTGAGACTTCCGTCCGGCACCATAGAATTCACTGAAGAATGTACAGGAACCGAACTTTCATCCACCGGTGCGGCAGCACGATCGGCGGTTAGATCAGAATCAAGTAGATTGTTTGAGTGCGGAGTGCTTAAACGTACATTGCGGGCGGCCTCTGACGAAGCTCGTCCACAGTTAACCGTAAAAGACGTGGACTGATCTCCAGTCCAGGAGTTAGAAAGGTTTGAACCTTCGTTACCTCCAAACAACTCATCGACTGACAAATCATCGAGATAACTGATGGACTTTAACAGTGCAATGGAAGTTCCAGCTGCCACTTGGACAGGCGTGGATCCCGGATTAAGCAACAGGACAGGAATATGGGGGCCGGTATTGACCAGGCACCTTCCCACTAATACTCCGTATCGTGAAACTATTTTTCGAGCAGATTCCACTACACTCACTGGGGTCGTCATATTACAATGACTCTTAACACGGCAAGTAAGGACCAACTGCGTATGAGCGGGGACTATGACATCGTTAGACGTCGTTACCCGGCACACCGTTGGCTTTTTATCCTTAGCCATGAAAATTTTCCCGTGAGGAAGCCGTAAAAGACCTTCAGATACATCGATAACACATTTATAGTGTTCGAGAAAATTCGTGCCAATTATACCATCGTATTCAATATCAGCAACAAGTACACGACAAGGAAACTTTTTATTTCCAAGCTCCATCTCTAGGCAGCAGAGGCCTGAGACAGAGAGGTGGTCTTCCGACGCACTTCGTAACTTGACACCAGGTGCAACGAGTGGTGTTTTAGCAACAGTAGGAGCACTTTTATATATTTTGGGGGAAATGATAGTAGCAGCAGATCCCGTATCACATAGTAGGTGGTAACAATTACCTCCTATATGGACTGGAATGTACCAACTATCTTTCACCTTACTAGGTACAGATAAGTTTTTATCAATCTGTAAAAATTTATTCCTTTCGGAACGATTGCAGGTGATTTTAGCTACATACGCTTTTAACTCAGGAGAATGGCAGGTTTTAGACCAATTCAACATCTGAGTAAAATCAGATAATGAAGTTTTATTCACTTCATTTGTATCATCTATAGGGATATTATCACTCTCCGTCATCGTCCCGGCAGAAGTACATGTCCCCCGCTGCACAGGAGGGTTTCCTGGCGGTGAAGAAACAATATTTACTTCCCCTTCACTGGACGGGAGCGGTTTCCCTAATTTAGACGTTGGATATCTCTCTACCTCTGGCGGTAAACCAGACTGCTCCGTTGGCGGTACGGATACAGCATGTCCATCGTCGGTTTGTACCAACGTAGATTCAAGGGTAGTGTGAGACACCTTTTCAGTTTGTGTGATCGGCGAGTTTTTACCGACCGTTAATGTAGCATTGTGAGTGCCAACACCAACAGTACGATATTTTTCCGCCGAGGGTGAAACTTTACAAGCTTCCACCGTTTGTTTTTCCGTTATTCTAGAATCATTATCCGTTGACATTTCGGTCGTTAAAGGTTCAATATTCAGTCCAGATGAAGCAGCCTGTCCAGCTACGCTCGGTTTACGGCCTACGGGACGAGAGGTGGTCGAACTACCGTCCCTTAGCCATTTCCCGAATCAGTAACGGGTGCAGTACTGGCCTCATGCACAGTATCGAGAGATCGAATCTCGAAACGGTGCTGTTCCTCTCTAGGAGGGAATGGCGGTCGAGCTCCGGCAGGTGCTCGAGTTCCTACCATTTCTCTGATCATCTCATGAGCTAAACTTTTCGGTATATTACCGTCAGGGTATTCAGCCCAGAGTTTACGACAATACCGTAGAGAATGTCCTTGCATTTTACAATACAAGCAAGTCCTCCACTGATATGGTCGGTATTGTTGACCAGCCGGTCTAGGCGGTCGGTTAAACGATGTGGGTTGGCTTCGTGGCCTTACAGCATTCACGAGAGCTTCCACAGAGGCAACGGCAAGATCGTGTATCCTGTCGTCGTCTTGATACTCATAGATGACCGGGTCCTCATACTCATAATCGTACGGAACGAGGTCGGCATCATAAGAGTACGCATCTACTGCGCTCACCGTCGGTCGTTTAGACCGGGACGCAGAAGATTTACGTCGGTTTTTTCGATTTTTAGCCTTTATCCTACTAACTCGAACGTCGTCCTCATCACTCTCCGACGATTCTTCAGGTATTACTCCCAAAGAGTTCATCAAAGTAGCGAGAGCGGCGACTGTTGGGTCATCGGACTCAGCACTAATTTGTTTTACCGCCGGTTTTCGAGCAGTAATGGTTCGCCGATTAATATCGAGCTCCTCGTATTGGCGACAAGCTTCGACTAAATCATCAAGCGAACACGTCTTCCGATTTACAGAAGCGTTGAGATGGTTCTGATAAGCAACGGGGTGACCCATCACAAAGAATTTCTTGATATTTCTATCAATATCATAATCAGAACTTCTCGGAAAAGCATTGCGGCATAAGTAAGCAATGTCATCAAGGAATTTCTGTGGAGTTTCCTTGTCAACATCACGTACCCGCTTTGCTAATTTCATTTCGTATACAGTCTCTTGTCCTTCCGCGCTAAAACGCTTACGGAGTCGATCCCATATTTGCTCATAACTTGCGTCATGAGGCATAGAAGATACAGCTCGAGCGGCGTCGCCTTTTAAGCAACTCATAAGCCGTAATTTCTTCTGAGCGGGTGTCCATAAGTCACCGATGAACTCCATGGTGGACTTCACCCGTTCAGCGAAATATTCCCAGTTACAGGATTTTTCACTCCCGTCAAAACTGAGATTGTTGAGAGCATTGTGTGCATCTCTTCGTTTGTTACGATCCTCACAAGATTCGTAAGAACCGTTATTTTGATGTCCACCGTAATAGGAATTACTATGGAATGATTGTTGTTGTGGATTTACTCCGGGATTTACAGAAGGCATTTGCCCAGCCGTTTGACCTGTTTTCCCCCGAGGTACACTGACGTTTGATGGCCCGGTGTACCTACTCGCATAGCGCACCTGCCCCGGGGCAACCGATGGCGCACCCTGACAGTATCCTTGGCTAGCGGGGAGATTTTGAGATCTAGCAGCTGCTGCTTCACGTCTCTGAATTGCCCGTAGTACAGGTTCCATTCCTGCTGGAACAGAGCTAGCTACATTAGTTCCAACTGATGGTAGTGTAGGAGCCAATGTAGAATCCTGTGGTGATTGTGCACAGAGGAGTTCGTAATAACGCTCTCCGTACAATTTCTGGCCTTCTGCTGGCGTAATATATCCAGCACACATAGCCATTTCTACCGCTGTCTTCAGACGATTCAGTGATGCAGTTTTAATTGCATGTATACTGAACTGCCTAAAGTCCATTTGGGCGGTAGGGTTCTGAACTGGCGGCGCAGTTGTTAAACCGCTGGCGCCATAATTCACGTAAGATCCCATGTTAGCGGGACCAGTTGCGCTATATGCAACACCGGGCGCTTGGTGAGCGGGACCGGGCGCATTATACGCAGTCTGTGGCGCTATATTAGCGGGAGCGGGTGCTCTAGGCGCAACTCCTGCCGCATTATTAGCGGGAGCGGGCGCGTTAGCTGTAGCACTCGCCATACTGGTCGAAGCGCTTTGTGACGCCTGAACATTATTCGGGCGCGAAGCACTTACGTTCGTATCTAATACTCCCGTCGCGGTTCGGCTACTAGTGACAGTAGTAGTCGTTCCACTGGCGGTAGAGGTAGTTGTGATCACCGCGGCGCGCTGCACAATTTGTTGTTGAGGTGCAGGTCGCCAACCTTGATATAAATCAGCGGTTTGCTGAGCTAGCGGTGTAGATGTAGTTTGTCCAGCCTGTGCTTGCTCTTTATATCGAGATTTTTCTTCAATTAATTGAGCAAGACGATCTTGAGCGGCTGGGTTACCAGATATCAATCCATATACTTCCATAGGAGAAAACATGGACTGAAATACTTCTCCGGATTCGACCAACAATGCCATCATATCCTCTACAACAGAAGGATCAGACGGTGGCGGTGGAAACCGATATTCAGGTGGACCCGGATAATTAGGCGGCCCAGCTTGAATCTCGGGGAATATGTCCCTTTGACCCTTAGCCGGTGGACCTTGATCATCCTTTGGTGAAAAAGTAGAGTCCGTTTGATTCCACTTTTTGTTACGAGGCTTTCTCGGATGAACAGGAGGTGGCCTTATTCTCACTCTTCCAGAGTCTCCCTGCGCACCACCTAGCTGTTTAGGCCTGGCGGACTCGCCTGGAAAATTCTGCTGAAAGGAGAGACCAGCACGGTCCTCTGCTCTTCGAGCATCTCTTTCTGTGATATGTCCCTGGCCTAGGGCGGCGTTCACATTATCCGCTCCCGGCAGGGATGCTTGTGTATTTAGGTTCAGATCGTTCATATGATCAGCCAAACTATCCACAGAAGAACCATCAGGTCCAGGGAGAGCAAGATTGACTCGGTCATATTCTCGATCGATGAAACCTTCAATTGCTCCGGTCGTATCATCACGGCCTTGAGAGCTAGTATCTGTAGTCAATGGAGGAGGAGGAGGAGGAGCACCTGGAGTTTCAGGACTTCCCACTCCGTTATCTGCTGCAACGGAGTCATTGACTGATTCTCCGCCAGCATTACCATCATCTGTTGGACTATTATTATCCATTATTCAGAGAGGTAATAAACACTAAGAAGTGAATTAGATATATCCACTTTCCTGTAATATCCGTTTACAGGCTTCGATGTGTAGCGGGAACGGTTGAGTACCTTCCCGTTAAGCACAACGGAATAGTGAACGTGAACGGTGCGTTTTCCAACGGTGTCATACCGCTGGACTACACTATTCAGGGTTAACGGTGACACAATAAAGTATCCACCCGTTATAGAACTATGTCTGCTAACCAGATCCTGGTCACGGCACCAATGTAGCGTGGACGGGGTTTCTCCCGTCTCAGTCGCTCTTGGGCGGATGATACTCGAACCTGTGGTTAGTAAACACATATTATGGTTAGTTAGCGGGAACGGACAATGAACCCGGGACACCAACTGATCGGTGGCCGTGATCATTTCTGTCCCGGTGAAGGTACAGTTTAATGTTGTGTTGTGTTGCCCCGCTAAGGGCTTGTTACTGTACCGCTCAGTCCGTTCTCCCACCAACCATGATACCAGGTTGGAGGAGTGGCACCTCGAGCCGGAGTTGTGCACCGGCGCCGGTTCATATTGCACCAGCGGTGAGACACGGAGTCCACCGCTCAAGGTGACAAGCAAGCGGGCGAACCCACCGCCAATAATCAGTACCGACGACCGATAACACGCAGCCGGCCCATCCTTATGGACCTTGCGGTTAGCGAGAGTTACGGCTGTCAAATTTATATTAATAATAAATTTAGTTGTTCCCAGCCGTAGATGGTTCGAAACCACATATAAGATAAGATACCATAGTGGCATCATATTTGCTTTCTACGTTCTCTTTTACAGAGCACTATAGAACAGTTTTGTGACTTTCCCCAAGCGCAGCCTGAAAGGAAAGTGAAGTTATTAGGAAGTTGTATGCGCTTGGGGAGGTGTGATTTACAATATTTTACTCTGAGAGCTATAATTCCTAAATCTCCTTGTATAGTTTAAGAACGAGCACCGTAATATAAACAGTGTCGTTAAAGGAGGGAGTTATAGTATTGAGACAAACAAGTCTCTAAATTATACAACGGGAATGGCGCCAAATAATCAAACAGGTATTGCCATTCACCTAAGGCTATAGACCGTTGTATGGGGAAATTGAATACAACATATAAGGCTTAATCAATGAAATATTAGGTAGAGAAACAGAATGATATTTAGATATTTATAGTTTATTTAGTTTATATTAATTATTTAGAGATATAATAAGGAATATTGTGAACACGAGTGACTAACATAAATAAGATTAAGTGGTGGCCTCAAGCCATCCGCTACACCCCCCCACTGGATTTCACTCCCGGTACGAGAGAGAAAACCAATGAAGTTTAGGTAAACCTACCAAAAGAATTATACCAGGAAAATATTACGTTAAATACACCGGTAAACCTAGGTTAATTTGTGGTTTAATGTATAAGGAAATGTGGTTTTAATGTATTGATAAGGTATTGAGTATATTTTAGTAATGGAATATTATACTTTTTATAAAAACAACTATATCCATCAACAACTATTAATTATCGAGAGAAATAAACATTGATGTTCTTAAAATATAAATTAGATAAAATGGTGTTACACTAATGAATGTGCGTTATGAAAGAAAAGAATAGCTACCAACTATTTTATTATTGTACCCTGTTTTGGGTTAAGTACTTTGAGTACTTATTTAAAACCTTCCGCTTTTGGGAGAGGTGAATATAGATATGTATATACCAGATAATTTTATTTAAAGTTAATTTATTTAGAGGAAGTTAAATATTAAAATTTGGTATATTCTACCTCCGTGTAGAATCTAGGATTCTATGATAGACATACACCAAACTTATATAAGTAACCATGTAATATGGTATTACTAGGTTAACGTTACACCTATACAGTTGGCTTTCCATCCGTATTGAGGCTAACACCTAGTATTATAAATTATTAGGGTTAAACACTGGGTTTACTGGTTTAAAGTAACTAAACTACACAACTACAGTTAGTATCCGGTTTCCGGACACTAATGAAATTGATGCCACGTGTTTCACATGGACTATGAGGTAAAGTGGAGTTCCACTTTAGTTAATGATCTAACAGACAAACAAACGAACCAAACCAGAGTTTTTAAGAAAGTAAAAGTAGATGGTTTTCCATCTAGGGAAATTAAGGTATATAGATAACTATATTTTAATTAATGTTGGTACTATATAAAAATAATTAACGCACACACAAAAATGTAATTATAATAATTAAAACTTAAGGAAGAACATACAAAGTTTAGATTTCTAGACTTTCAACGTTATTGAAGATACTTTATGTTTTCATAACGAGTTTTTATTTACTAATATCCCAAAACTAATTTTTATTTATTTAAAAGTAAAGTGTTTGAGGTTTTGTAAAGGTAGTAAAAGTAAGGAAGTATTAAAGTAATAAAGGGAAAGAATATAAGAATTTTGGTTTAAGGGTATATGAATATATAAAAAGAATGAAAATAAATGAAAAGTGTTGTATAATTAGTAATACCCTTATTTATAAAAAGTTTTATTTCCCTTGATTAAAGAATGTAATATTCTTTAACCGTATAAGATGGTATTTAAAAAGGGAAACAATTAATAATTCTTTCCGTTTATTATTGAAATATTTTGGTTTAACCGGAATTTAACTGGTATAACTATTTTAAGGTTTAAAATTGTTTGTTTAGGTTTTACTAGCAGATTTATTGATCCAACCAGAATAAAGTTAAATATATTAAGAAACTGATGTTAACGGTTAACCTTATTATTTTATTGATAAGAATAGATTATGCCTGTGTTTGAACTGCTCCCAGTCAGCCGGTTGTATTCCTGGAGAGAGAACAAAGCAGAGT
>JAOWAR010122865.1:0-11967 GCA_028571005.1 Clathrina lutea | reverse complement strand
CTTGAAATTGCCGCCATTCTTGCGTAATCACTCGGTGCCAGCACCGCGACTTTGAAAAGCGTAATACGTTTTTCAAAACCGCAGGCTCCGTCGCAGTGTCCCTTTAAACCTCAGCCATTCAGTGGGGTTTCGACTAAATCTGGGCTTACGTCTGCACCACTGGCAGATTAATTCTCCGATGATGGTGTTGCGGGAGGCTGCCAATCTATCCACTGGGCCAGCAATGTCCATGTTCTGCAGCTGTTCCACACATGTACCTGCGTCGCGCAGCCTCAGCGGGGCCCGAAGACGTAGCGTCGAAAGCCCGATCGACCCTTCAAACAGTGCTTGGGATGTTCATCTTGAAGTCTTTGGTGTAATCGATCAGTCCTAGACTCTATTCAATGTTCTCAACAACAAACTCAAAAATACCATTGTCCAAGGTCCGCAAAAGCTCAACTTTAGGTTCGAGCATGTTCCTAAGAGTATCCAGTCTCTCTTGATCCTCAGGCGGGAGAATTCCCAGCTTTTCAAGCTATGTCTTTGTCATTGTTTTCATCACTCTTGTGCTTTTCAAGCTATGTAATTGTTTTCATCAGCCTTGTGTGCTCGTGCCTGGTGAGTGCATCTTGTTGAGCCTTTCTTCTTGATCGTCTCAGTTCTCAAAATGTAAACAGGTGATGCCACAACTACCAACAACATGGAAGCCCATCTGGTCACTCGGACGAAACAGAAAAGCTCACAATAGGAAAGGGTTGTCTTTTTGGTGGATTCTGCGGAATCCGAAACAATAAGAGAAGAGGAACAGAGTGTCCAAGGGAGAAAGGGTGTGCGTGCACACGTAACAAGTGCAATTGTGAAGATGTGGGAATGGGAGAGAGCGTATATGTGTAGTGCACATGTTTGCACACATCCACAACCCAGGCAGTTTCTCTAGCTTCAAGCTTACAAGTTTCTAGATACAACTAGAAAATGGGACCTGCTGAAGCCTTACCTTCCAGCCTGAATAATTCGTAGTATGTCAACTCCCCCATATGTGATGCCACCATTAACTTATACCAATGGTCCGGGATAACGTAATCAAGAGAAAAGTTGAAAATACCCTTCACTCGTGGCACCAGACCTGGATTCTCGTGGTGGTAAAATATAGTTTTATCGCTTTTCTCGTCAACAATCATGACACAAAAACCGCCTTCAGAATAAACATTTACCAAATCCAAGTAGACTGAAACATCGTCCTCATCATTCCCGGTTGAAACAATGCCTGAATAGGCGAACTTCTCGTTAACCATTATACGTGGCGGAAATGCCAACAATTCTTCGTCCGGAATAACCCAATAATCTGGACTTGGATCTGGGACAAAAGGAATTCCATCGACAAAATGTCATATTTCCAGATGAGACCCTTTGTTCCCTAACTAAAAAGTCAAATTTATTCCCACTGCTTTCCACTGCCTAAAACATTTTACCGTTGATTGCCAAACAGGAAATTCTTAGAAATTACCCAAATGACCCCTAAATTTAAAAAAGTTCTGCACCAACCTTCATGTGAATTTTTTCAGTAGCTTCACAAGAGCTCACTCGGCAACACAAAGAAAAGATTACTTTCTTGCTGAACGATCGATATCATACTGATCAGAAGCCCCTATTGTAGACATGCTGCTCAATTATTTTCATAATTTCCAAATACTGAATGTGCTGATAGTGCCACTTGACCGCCGAAAATAAGAAGCAGAAAAGGAAGCTTTAACTTCCAGAGGTACCGTCTTTTCAGGTCTTTGAAAAGAGATTCTTCCGCTAACAACATTAACGAAACCAAAGTAGACCCAGTTTTGGTTTAGCTTTGGAAAATCCTGGAAATATATACGAAAGGATCTCTCTCTCTTACGATGTTTAATGCCAAGAGTGTTGTCTCATCAGAAAAATTATGTCCTTGGGGGAATTAAGCTTAGCATTGAACTGCCAATGTTGCAACAATTGCTAGTGGAACTGCTCCCCAATAAATGGACACTGTGGCACATCTTTCACACCGACACTGGAACTGATTTGTAATTGCGCCCACAACCACGCCAATTGTGAGCAAAGTAAAATCACACCTAACGTTTGCTGGAGAAAGTTTGTTTAATGATACCTGAATGGAAGTTGAAGTTTGCGTTGTAAATTGTGGGAAAGGAATGAGAACAGGTTAGAGATGAGAACACATGTCAACTTTGAATATGTGTGCTTGGCGATATGGTGTGTGAGTAGTGTTTGGGCTTGCGATCGGGAATGCTAGATACAATTAAGGAAGAAAACTACTCCCAAGAATTTCTTGACGGCTGTTGATCGATGGCTGCAACAGCTTCATGACCAATGCCTCTTCAACGTGAAGTCGCAGCATGACGGTGACGGAAGGTCTTGAACGTAAGCTCTGGACTGTTGCCAGGGAGATATTCTGCATAGTGGTGGCCGAATGCGGAGGCGATTGTTTGTTGTTTGGCCGAATGCACGTGCTCGCGCAATGGATGATGGAGGAAGCAGTTGGTCATGCAAACAGACACTGCTGCGCAAAGCCCACATGCGGCAAAGTGAAGAACCCATGGCTTAGGCAAATGCCCCCTTGCCTTGACATTGGCATTTCCAAGGTCAAGCAGTTTACATCGCGCACACACCATCACATCACACACACACCATCACATCACGCACACACCATCACATCACGCACACTCCATAACATCACGCACACACCATAACATCACGAACACACCATAACATCACGCACACACCATAACATCACGCACACACCATCACATCACGCACACACCATCACATCACGCACACACCATCACATCACGCACACACCATCACATCACGAACACACACCATCACATCCAGCACACAATCAAAGTTCACGTGCATTTTCACCCCTTTCCCCACAACTCACCGCTTCAACTCACATTTGCATACACACCTCCACCCACAAGTAGACTTGCACAGAATACACAAGACAAAATGGGAAGTATTCGGTTGGAAAGAATTTGAACCTGAAGAAGCCCGGAGGGCGAAATTTCATTCTTTCCTTTCCTTCCTTCTTCTGTTCTTTTCTTGTCCTCCCCATAAAAACAGAATACTTAAGAAAACCTTGTCCAACGAGCAACCCAGTTATTTCATTTCGTCAGACATTCAGTTGAGCTAACGAACTGACGAGATTGTTAACGCCAAAGCATTTTCTGATTACTGGGATCCCGTTGGTTTACAGGTTTTGTGTGTTCTTATTTTCATATGCTTCTGAGGCTAAAACAGCGTGAAAGATACCCTAAAGGGTGTGAAGGATTCCATGAAAGGTGTGAATGGTTTGGCCAAAGGTGTGGAGAGTATTTTAAAAGGTGTGGTGTGATGGATTTGTAAATGAACTAATAAAAATATTTAAAAAAGATTGCTTCTGGATGGTAAGCAAACCAATAAGTGAAGAACCAGCGACATGGTTTTGAAGTCAGCTTGACAACTAGTACACTTTAGCCACATTCGCATCCTGTTGCTACATGGAGAAAACGCGTATCCCACATCAGTTTGAAGTATGTATTAGACAGCAACAGGGCAGAGAGGTATCAATAAATCACACAAAACTGGTGAAAGACAAAAACCACACAGCGCTAAAGTGCATTAAGCTTCAGAAGGTATTCTTTCTGCACACACAACTCAAGTATCCTTAGGGCGATAAACAATGCCTCCAATGTCTGCGAGTGCTGAAAGTGCCTTGCTCTGCTTAAGATCTTGAAGAAAGAAGTCCTCTCCTCCGCAGCTTTAGCCTCCAGGCAGGAAGCCAAGGCCTTCATGTGGTGGGTGATGGCAGTTCTTGTCATGGTTCCCGCAACAGTTGTAAATCTATATGGCGCAGTGACCGCAGTATATGGCTTAACGGCAAACAACTTCCAGAGACTTGCTGCCCCCTCGCTTCGTGTTCTCGACGCTACACTGCCACTGCTATCAGCAGTGCCTTGACCATGTTCTGCAAGCGATCGCGAAGTCTCCGAACCGAAGCTATTCCTTGGTTGCCCTCAACCTCGTTTTAAGCTCAGAAAAACAACCATGGTATAACACCGTGAGCTCAACAAATCATCCAACAAATCATCCGGCACATGTTGCTTAAGCATGTCAGCAAGGCGAAGGGCGGTTCTTCCAATGTATCTGTGCCAAACTCGCAGCAAAAATGATAAACAACATTACTGATATTCTCCGCTGGAAGAGCGTCCTTCTTGCCTAAACGTTCAAAACTGTGTATGCTGTTCTTTGTTTATTAGTAAAACAAATAAATAAATAAATATCGTGCGGATTGGAGTCTGAGAGTCCTTCAGTGTGGACTGTGCTCAATGCCTGGCAATGGGCAGAGCTATGTCACATCAGATGAACAAAGCAAATAAAGCTGTGTGGAACCTCCTCCAGTGTTTGTCTGTTAAAAATAAAAAAGAAACAAGTAAAAAACGGCACAAAGTAAAAGTAGCAAATGGAGGTCAAGCTAGTGTCGTTCAATCCGTTCGATTATGCCAACTAAGGCAGGAAGCCGGTGCGAAGATCTGCTGTTTGTTGGAGGACAGGAGGGCAAGATTGATTTATTTGATCCTGATTGCCTCCATGATGTACAGCTGTAGGTTATCTTTTTTGAGGGCGTGTATCGCTGTGGCAAGATCTAGCTCTCGATCTCCTCTAACTCTTTCGGATTTCGCTCAGGGACTGGCCAGTAGTTAATCAGACGAGCCGAGAGGTTTTAACATCGGATGTCCTGAAGAGCGCATTCATTTGAGTTGACAAAGCGAAGCTTCGGAGAAAAATGGATAGCTTGTGGCTGCTTTTTTTGCATGCTTTGTGGCAGCTTGTAGTTAAGTTGTTCCATCGGTATGAGTCTTTGTTGTTCACTGCCTTGGTTGAGGGATTTCCAGTGGCTTCCGGCCGATGCTTTTCGGAAAAGGACAGTGACATACATTGCAACCTGTTTCTGACAACCGCTTTGTTCATGGCACTTGGGTGGTGTGATTTGGAAAGCAAGGTGATGCCCATGTGGGCAGATTTGCTTAAGAGATTCGTCTCACATGGACAATCGGAATTAGTCTTGATCTTTATGTAGAGGGTAGGCAGAGAATCATTGCTCTGTGGAAGTTTGAGTTCGAACTTGAAGGTTGGATGCCGTTGATCTAAGTGCGCAAGCGTGTTGGAAGGTTTGGTGCTGCCAACACAGTTGAGATGTCGGATATACACAGTTGGGGTCGGCTTCCGCTCTTAATAGGCAAACATTCACTTAAAGCAGTCCACGTTGATCAGGGCGAGTGTTCTTTTCAGCCAGTTGCCCATTGTGAATCCTCGTACCTGCTTGTAGGCACGGGGGTGCTGGCATTCAAAGGCGCTGTTATCCAATGGGATATGTATTGTTTTGAAAATGACTTTATTTTCAGTTTCTTCTTGTATCGCATCTAGAGAAAAGCTCTCTCTTTTGGGTAACAGCTCCGTATGAAATAAGTTTCGAGCGTTTCGGCTGACCTGTGCCAGCCTTCCTCGGGCTCTGAATATCTCCCTTCGTTGAACAGCGATCAGTAACATTGCCTATTTTCCGTTTGGCAATGTGCCAATGCCAGAAAGTTGTACGCTAATTACGGCCTTTTGCTGGAATTCCGAACTCTCAGCTCCACAAGCAATCACGGTTCAAGGTGTTTCTCTCACCAGGGCAAGAAGTTTTGATTTTTCAGCGGTGGCGGAGAATGCTAGTCTCAGGGGACACAAGATAAACTGTGACAATGCGAAGGTGCAACAACATGAAAAATTTGATGTGTAGGATCTAGAAATGCTTTGGAGGCCCTGCACATTGCCAGAGAGAAGCCGGCCTTGAACTGTGATTGCGGAGCTGAGAATTCCAAATATTTGCAAACCGCCGTCAATTTGCCTACAACTTTCTGACATTGCCAGACTTCCAAATGGACAGCAGACACCGGAGATTACACAAGTAGGAGGTATTGCTGATCCCTGTTAAAAAGAGGGAGACATAAAGAACTCGAGGAAGCCTGGCACAGCTCAGTCTAAATGTGTTTCATACAGCAATGTGACCTGAACTCGACTTTTTTTTCTGTATAGGAAATGTAGTGGTTTGAGAAGCTTGAAGTCATTGTACCGAAAGTGTATTCATTGTGCTAGTTGACATGTTCGAGTGCCACTTGATGTTTGTACTTTGTATAAGGGATATGACGTCGAATAAAATTGGTAGCTTCAAATGCTCCTGTCCAATCGATAAAGTGGTTTATCAGCTAAGAGGTGTTGTCCACATCAGCTGCCACATAAGGGAGAAGAACCCAGCCGAGACGATCGAAACCACTGCCACATGCTGATATCGGCGGAATCTTGAGGGTGTTTTTGTGCGTTTTCCCTCCCATTAGTTGTTTATTTACCAAATAAACCTTGAAACCACACCTTTTTCGGACACTTTACACCCTTGCTGGAACCCTTCAAACTCTTTACGGAGTCCTTCCTTTGTCACTATTTCATCCCGACTGTAAAGGTCAAAAATTCGAGCAAAGGGCAGCAGTTTCTAGAGAAATTCACATGACAAGACCTACTGAGACCTTCGACGCTGCCGGAATAGGAAGGAAGCGCTGCATGGGAAGAGAACAGAAATCTAGCATTGGGGAAAGCCGATCACGTTGCACAATTTAAGTGCAAGACATTGTAATGAATGACATGCTAGGGGGAAAGACTGTTGGCCCTTCGCATCGTAGCGGAGTGATGCGGTGGAAAGGTCAGTCTGTGCTTGCATAACCTTCGTACAAGAAATACATTGCAAGGTGGAGTGTTAACTCTCAAGTGTGCCTGAGCTTATTGAGACACCCAGCATCCGAAATGAGCTAATTATCCGTCAAAATACACAGCATGGCCTCGATCATCATGCCGAAGGCCTGCCTGTAACTTCCAGAGTGATTTGACCGCTGAAACCGACCAAACAACGCACGTTTTATATGAAACTACCGCTTTCCGTCAAAATCCAATCAAAAACAAAATAACGGCCTGCATTCTCCCTCTTCTCTCTGCTAACAGCCAATGTTGATATTGACGGTATTGACATTGAACCCTATAATGTCGTCTGAAGAGCCAAAGCCGTTGAAGCCCTTCAAATTTTGATGTAGAGGATTTCAACCGGTGCTTTTGCTCCTCTCTTTCCCAGGGCAATGATGTTCATAATGTAGAAGGATTTTCATATATCTAGCCTGCCGATGGAAGATCTTCATCTTCACAGCTTCTAGGCCTAGTGAATAAAAATTAATATCAGTTAGAATTTTTCCCTCTCAACCGCCCGTCACTCAAACTTTCAGAAGGCAGAAGTGTTGGCCAATGCGGTAGTTTTCCCTCACTGCCAAACAGGTACCTCTCCGTGTTGCCTAGATGCACAAAAATGTGAGATCCAATGACCACGTTCCCCGAGGCACAGTTGCCTCCTTTCTTTAGCCCGTGCCTTCGAACTTAAGAATGTGGGTTTGAGCCACAGGTAATAATCCAACACCAGACTTGTTATTTTTGTTTCAGCGTCTTAAAAGGAGAAAGACCAAATTCCACGTGACAATTGGAGGGAGTACAACAAGCATTCATCTTCTAACATTTAACGAAGGGAATTTCTCTGCTACCCCCAGAAGGAAACCGCGCTCGAGGGAGGGTGCAAGGTAGAAAGGAAACTAAGTGAAAGCCAAAAGGAGGAGTTAACTGTGGACAGGCTCATCAGCACCATTCAAAGAAAGACTCGATGGGCTTATCAGCGCCATTAAAAAGCACATTGTGCCACACTTAAATGTTAGATTCCCATCTCAAGCATTGTTGCGGTTCAATCGAATGTTCATAACTGAAACAAATGCAAAAGATCTTTTCTGAAAATTTCTCGAAGAATGAGAAAAGGAGCCAACAGTCTTTTGGTACCTTTTCTATCGGTTCTTGTACTGACGAAATGTTAATTTTCAATTGCAAGTGGTGTTTGGGAAAATTAGTTCAATATCTAAGAAAACTTGCAGCAGACGTCTGACGACTTCTGTGTTACGGGCAGGATGCCATGGTGCTTTTGTTGTTGTTGAAGAACAGCATTTCAACATCTGCATTCCCAGCCCTCGGTGCAGCTGTAACAGCTATGCAGCGGAGAAAACATTCATTCAAGACGTTGCAGGCTTCTAGAAAACCCGCTATGCCCAATCGGAAACATCTAGAGATTGAAATCACAATTAATTCTTGGTACAAAACTGCTGACATGAAACGGTTTGCTTCCCATCAGGAGTCAGAAGTTCTTATAGAACAGAGCTCAAACTCCTTCCCTGGAATCTTCGTCCTCTAATCTTTATTCTCCTCCTCATGCTCCTGGTCACTACTGCCTGCTTTTCCTCCTGCGTCAACATCGATGACTTCCAAAGCTTTGCAGCACTGAAGCTCATCCATTTCAGGTTCAGGCATGCCTTCACCAAATTCGACATTAACCTGCTCGTGCCAAGCAGACTCGAAGTCCAGGGAAAGCAGTGGTCTCCAGCACCAGTCCTCAATTGGCAGTTGCTTTTGACAAACGGAATGGCCACCTGTGTTTTTCCATTGCAGGACCAGTCTGAATCTTCAGCAAATGGCAAACTCTGTACGTGGTGTCTAGCGTAGAAGTACATTTTACATTGCATTTCTAACACTCTCAGTAGTCACAGTTTGACCTGCATTTTCAGCCAAGGTACTGAAAGGTACGTTGTAGCACAGCTCTCGAAAAATGGTCACTTTGGTTTTCCACCAGAGAGGCGTACCATTTTCAGGTTCCAAAACACATGATTGCTGAGCAAGCCTTGCCCTATTTTGCCAAAGAAATTGTAAAGAGTCTCCATATAAATAAAACTTCTCCATCTGCAAACTCACACCGCTCTCAAGTAACTTAAAACATGGTGCTCAGTGGCTCAGAAAATGGATCGCTGTGAACGTGAACTACACTGTGCCTGGTCGCATTAAGCGTGTAGCAACCAGGGCAGAGCGTGACCACAGCCGTATCGTTGATCAAAGATAACCTGCCTGGCCTACAAGATTTTCATTTTCCTGATTTGATGCGATCTTCATTTTCCGGATTTGATGAGATCATCATTTTCCCTGATTTGATGATATCTTTATTTTCCTCATTTGATGCGATCTTCATTTTCCTGCTTTGATAACATCTTCCTTTTCACTGATCTGATAAGATCTCCATTTTCATGAATTGATGCGATCTTTATTTCTCCTGATTTGATGACATCTTCATTTTCCTGATTTGATGCGATCTTCACTTTCCTGACTTAATGCGATCTTCATCTTTCCTGATCTGATGAGATCTTCATTTTCTCTGATCTGATGAGATCTTCATTTTCCTGATCTGATGAGATCTTCATTCTCCTGATCTGATGAGCAGGGGCCAAACGACTGTGAAAATTGAGCAATCAAATATTTGTTATTTTAATGAAGGAGTAAATGAATATATTCTTTAAGGAATTCACTGATCAAAGCCGGTACACGTCGGTTTTGTGCCTTGTGACCACAGAAGCTGAAAACGATTCCTTGTGGTGCACTGGTAAGACAGCCCATACAATCTATGCTAAAGAATCGAATGCAGTGAAAGCCTTTGTCATGTTATGATATCTCCATTTTTCCTGATGACATCTTGATTTTCCATGATCTGATGAGCGTGGGGCGGTACAGCAGCGGACTCTAGAAACGCAATAATTGCTTGAATACGACACATGTGCTGTCAAATTTGACTTCTGTTTCATTGACCCAGAAATTTATTTAAAAGAACACCCTCACCCTCATTTTGACCTCTGAGAAGCCATCATTCCTGTTGATCAATTTGTACGAGACTTTCACGGGTTCCAGAGCCCGATGAAACTACTCACGGACAAATTTTCGCTACTTCATGCCAACTCTTTACCTTGACCATTTGGATGTCGGAATCACACCCAAAGGGAAATCAGCCTGGAGCAAGGCTGTCCTCAAAATTGTCCTGCAATCCTCTTCTGCTACCTCTCTAAAAAATTTTCAAGATTGGAAAGCGCCCGGAATGCCATTTAGTCTTTCAAAACTGATCAAAAAGACGGGAAGTCTGAGTGCACATACATCGCTATGCATGTAGCCAAAGTGTAGCGTAGCCAACCTCCAATCGCAAAACCTCACCGCGCCTCCTCCCCACTTGGAGCGCTTTATCCAGTGGCATGCCCTTTTTGGGGATTTGGACCAAGGACCCAAGTCTTTTTCTTGTTCTTCAAAGGGTGTTGGTCGCGGACAACAAGACTCGCAATCGATTGATCGAAGCTCCCTTGGCCACCATTTGCCTCACCGCATGATGCCGACATGCATTGAGATTCTCCGCGAGCCCGTACGGTGGCATGATAGAGCCTGCTTTTCAACAGCATTCACCAGGCCTGCTATCTGTAATTATTTTTTGCAAGCCTCTGGAAAAACTTAATCCAACGGCGAACTTTACAAAGTTGTCTTTCCCCAATCGATATAGATAATGGTGACTGGGAGCTGTTGTCATGGCATCGTACCCAGCATCGATCAGCTGCGCTTGCCCGTGGTGCTATCAGTGCGCAACGGTTACAACTGCAGTGGCTTCCTCCACTAGTGACCGTTTCAGAATAGGCAGCGAAAAACAGCAGGAGGAGTTCCTCTCTCAAGCGGTGATCACGGGCTACAGTTGAAAACAGGAAGAATAGGCTTGTTGGTGATTCCCGAGAGCCCGCTGACGCTGCAGACCCTGCGTACAGGCTACCGAGACCAAATTCACGCATCGAACTGTTCACACAAGAGCAATCTTCGATCGCCATGTTGAAGCTCAAGCAGTGCCCGTGTACCTATTGGCACCTCTGCGTCGCTCATTCGTTTTCAAAATCAAGGTGAAATACACAAGCCAGTGCATCCCCAACCTGACCGTGACCAAAGACTGATGCCAGCGGGACAAGAACTCCTCATTCGAAAAGATGGAGGAGAATAGAAGAGTGCAAAGAAAAATATTTGTCCGACTCACGGTCCACGCGTACTTGCTCCGAAACCATAACTACGATGAATTTCTCTTTTGCGTTCGGCCAACCGATGCCAGCTTTCTGTCCAGTGGATGAACTTTCGAAGCTCCAAAATGCTGGTGGTAATGGTAGGGGGACTTGGCATAAATTTACAATCCACGATTAGTTTCCGCCACTAAACTACAGAAGCCGCTTTCCTTTTCCTAACTGAAAACCCATGAGCGGGAAAGGACCGCAGAAAGAGAAAAATTACTGTCAAAAGAGCTAAGACAACCCTGGCCAGAAAGTTGGCAGCTGTTGGCCTGAGGTGATGGCTTGGCATAAGGCCTGGAAGGACTATTTCACACCGACACGAGGCCATCGCCTGCCTCCAAAAAGGCAAGCAGCTCTCCTGAAGACAGGCCTCACGATGGAGATGAGACAAGCGAAAGAAGAACAATTTTGGGAAAATGACGGTAGAATTTGTAGAAAGCCGCGAGGAAGAAAAGACATGAGGGAAAAGGGCTTGAACCCGCCGGCTGGGCGAGGCGATGGCGCCACAGATGGAGACGAGAGCAATTTTCTTTCACACCATCTCCTTTGCAAGATGATTTCTCTGCCTTGGACTGCATTGAGAATTTTCTTCTGCCAAAAGTGGAGCATAGCGCTCTACAAGGTCTTCAGGGCACCACACTTATAAAGTAGATGCTTTTATTTTTCAGTTAAAAAGTTATATAAAATCGTAGCCATCTTTTTGAATCTTGAACTAATGTTTTCTGTTCTCTTTCATATCTCGGGCATAATTTGAGCTATTTTTGATGACGTAATTAGTTTGCATTTTTGCGCCAAACGGCGCCAAATCGCGGGAGTGGCTCAAAAAACATTAGGTACAGCTTTCGAGAAATAGTGGTAGTAGTATAATGTTTCTTGGATTACCCAGTAGCTTTAAGCTAATCGAGGGGCTCTCCAGTACAAAAAAATAACGAAATCCAGAAGAAAG
>JAOWAR010122754.1:0-11967 GCA_028571005.1 Clathrina lutea | reverse complement strand
CTCTAAGAAAGCTGTGTACTCTATACTCTAAGGATACTGTGTACTCTATACTCTAAGAATCCTGTGGACTCTATACTGTAAGAATACTGTGTACTCTATACTCTAAGAATACTGTGTACTCTATACTCTAAGAATGCTGTGTACTCCATACTCTAAGAATGCTGTGTACTCTATACTCTAAGAATAGTACACAGTGCGTACAACTGGAGATTAAAGCCACCAACGTATCTACTGAAATTCAGAAGCGAAGATGATCGATCTGTTTTAGACATGATGAGGTGTGCATAGCAGTTCATTTTTTTGCTGCAATGTTTTCTGATCGGTGTCCCTCTCTCCTCTTTGACGGATACCCTTAGAAGCAGGGCTGACTATATTGCTCACAAACAGCCTGGTGATGGCTGAGAGACCCCGGATAACAATGACTATATTACTTACACACAGCCTGGTGATGGCTAAGAGTTCCCGGATAACAATGACTATATTGCTCACACACAACCTGGTGATGGCTGAGAGACCCCGGATAACAATGACTGTATTGCTCACACACAGCCTGGTGAAGGCTGAGAGACCCTGGATAACAATAGTTCTTCCCAGCCTGCAAGTATCCAGACGCCCATCTATGCCCACCACTGAAACATCATGCAGCATGCCTGAGCAGTGTTTAGACATCCTCGAAGTACCAGAGATGAGGATATGGACAAACTCACTGCAGTGGACAATTTAACTAAGAAAAAACACTAAAGGAGATGCTCAAAGGCAGTGAAGTGAAGCGTGTGTGAAAGGAGGCCAAGAAAGCTAGACAACAAGAACCGAGAACAACTTCACTTGTAAAGGACAGAGAGTGTTAGACGTAGGTGAAAGAAATTGAAGCAGAATACCCGGCTGATTGCGGCATCTCACTCTCATGGTTCTGTGTAGCCAATGGTATTGATGTGGGATGAATTTGATCAGTGTGATTATGACAAGATATACTGAAAGGGAAAGAAGAAACAGCAAAATCTTCAAGGCAAAAAAACAAGCAAATTCAGACACTGAAGGTGGAAGCCACACCCGGCCTGGCCTTGCTCTCATCAGATGGAAAAGAAAACACAGGAAATTGTCAGCAAATGGACAGTGGGTCGCAAAGGCCACATACGCTGTCGTGCTCTGCCGCTTCCCAGTGTGAAGCATATGTGTGAAGACAGCGAATCCCAGCGCAATTCAGTCTAGAGTGAAGAAAAAATTGTTCGGTGAATGCTTCGCTACTGCCTTGTTTAGTAAAAAGGCGAAAAACTGGGCATCAAGCCTGACAGGTGAGAAACACCAGAGCATGCATGCTACGAAGTTCATGTTGAAGAAAGCTTGGTCCAGCCTTAGTATTAAGTTGTCCCTCCTCTGATGAAGTGTATAGCCGAAGAGTCAGAAACTAATGCTAAGTGCAAGAAGCTCAGCCTAACTGGCGGTGCCAGACAGGGTCGTTATTGCGTCCGCCCATCAAATGCATGATTTGCCAGTTGCGTGAACTCTTAAACAGGCTGTCATGGCGATATCATTGTTGGGATGCTGTGCACAGTGTGCAGCATGCTGTAGTGACCTTGCATACACCAGACCGCCTGGCTGTAGTGACCTTCCGTACAGCAGACCGGCTGGCTGTAGTGACCTTCCGTACAGCTGACCGGCTGGCTGTAGTGACCTTCCGTATAGCAGACCGGCTGGCTGTAGTGACCTTCCGTACAGCAGACCGGCTGGCTATAGTGACCTTCCGTACAGCAAACCGGCTGGCTGTAGTGACCTTCCGTACAGCAGAGCGGCTGGCCGTGGCGACCTGTATAGCAGACCGGCTGGCTGTGGTGACCTTCCGTACAACAGAGCGGCTGCCTGCAGTGATCTTCCGTACAGGAGACTGGCTGGCTGTAGCGACCTTCCATACAGCAGATCGGCTGGTTGTGGTGACCTTCCGTACAACAGACCGGCTGGCTGTGGTAACCTGCATAGCAGACCAGCTGGCTGTCGTGACCTTCCGTACAACAGATCGGCTGGCTGTAGTGACCTTCCGTACAGCAGACCGGCTGGCTGTGGTGACCTGTACAGCAGATCGACTGGCTGTGGTGACCTGTATAGTAGACCAGCTGGCTGTTGTGACCTTCTGTACAACAGATCGGCTGGCTGTAATGACCTTCTGTACAGCAAACTGGTTGGCTGTAGGATTCGTGCCCTGCCCCTCCACCTCCTTGTCCTTGGGCTTGTGCTCCTCCCTCTCCTCCTTCTCCCTCTCCCTCTCCTCCTCCTCCTCCCTCTTCTCCTCCTCCCTCTCCTCTTCCTCCCTCTCCTCCTCCCTCTTCTTCTCCTCCCTCTCCTCGTGCTTCTCCTTCCCTCTCTCCTTCTCCTGCTCCCTCCCCTTCTCTTCCTTTCTCTTCTCCCTCTCCCTCTCCCTCTCCTCCTCCTCCTCCACCACCTTCTCCTCCACCTCCTCCACCTTCTCCTCCTCCCTCTCCTCCTCCCTGTCCTCCCCCTCCTCCCTCTCTCTCTCCTCCTCCTCCTCCATCTCCTTCTCCTCCTCCCTGTCCTCCTCCTCCTCCTCCTCCTCCTCCTCCATCTCCTTCTCCTCCTCCCTCTCCTCCCTCTCCTCCTCCCCCTCCCTCTGCTCCTCCACCTGTGGAAGGAGTAGCATGCCATGAGTTGGGTTGAACAACGCCAGCATATCCAAATTCAGGATTCTTGTTGTGTGGAAGAACATCGAGCAGCTCATCATGGCGGTCAATGCAGTTGTCATGAATGTTCAGCAGCTCACCATCACTGTCGATGCTGTTGTCATGAATGTTGAGCAGCTCACCATAGCCGTCGATGCAGTTGTCATGAACGAGCAGCTCACCATAATGCTCGATGTAGTTGTCACGTGGAGGAACAAAGTACACCTTACCACTGCGGTCAATGCAGTCGTTGTGTTGTGCTGTTCCTTCACTGTGACGCAGCCAGGACCATTCTGGTTGACTGATGTTGGCTTGCAAAAGTGTGTACATCTGCTCCTTAGATTTCTGTGTGTCAATTATGTGGCTGGGAGACATGTTGTTTCCTCTGTAAATCAGGACAAGTTCTGCGCCCGTTTCCTGTCCGTGCTTGTGCGTGTAGTACCCCAAAGTCTTGTCATCCTCCAACTCGTTGCCTGCCATGACAATGTGTTGCTTATTAGCATTGAAGCCCTCCTCGTTCTTGATCTTCTTCAAGGCCAGGACGGTGTCAACCCGCATCGCGTACTTGCAGAAAGAATGTGAGCAGACGGCAGACAAGCACAAACTTCGCCTGGCACGCGTGGTCTCTGCAGCACGGGCAAGGCGGCAGTCAGACTGAGGCAGGGTGGAGAGATACCGTCGCTGGTGGAACGAGCGTCCGGCGGCGACGGGGCAAGACTGCCACTGCCCGTCGTATCATGAGACCCAGCAGTACATCTAACCGCGCTCGATTTGCCATCGTTCGTTGCGTTCTGTCCGCTTAGCCGAGACAACTCATCACAGAAGAAAACGCAAGATACGGTTTCATCGGCAGTCCTTCCTTGCTCGGCGGCGTATTTGCCCGTCGGCAGACTGAGAGAGGCCGACGACTGGCGGACGGAGGAAGAGGGCCACCCATGCATCAGGTAACTGCGAAAAAAACAATCCGGCTGCTACCACAGGCACAGGGTTTGTGTCAGAACATGACACACCGACGAACGTTGCAGCTGGTCACGTCGACTCGGCAAGTCTTCTGACTTGTCTCGAAGACTGAGTCTCGAAGTGGTCGAAGTGGTCCGGTGGATTGCACTACAGTGACCACACGGTGAGCATAAACTGCAATGTTTGATCTGCCACGCGCCATCCAACAGCTGTTATAGTCTACGTTCATAGATCGTACTTCCCCCTGTCCCCCTTTATTCTCCCCACCGTCGACTCTCGGAAAGTTACACATAACTAAATATTATGTAGTTATGACAAAAATGATGTATTACAGTAGAAAAACACGGAAAGTCGGAACATGAAACTTCGGAAAGCGTCGCATCTTTGTTAAGGCGAAGATGGCGCAGCTGAGAGCCTTTGCTCTGCCCAAGTTGTTGCGTGTACGGTTTGCCAGAGCACCTTCTGTACGCAGCATTCTTTTTTGTCTGAGGCGGGCAAAGCCCAGGACCTGAGTGCGCGCACACTTAAAACATTTTGCGGTGTGAAAGGCTCCGTGCCGTCTGCCGAGGGATGCTCACGCCAGATCAGCAAACACTGATAGCCGCATGACTCCACCACATCCTGGGGTCGGTCAGTATCTTGTCTACGCTAAATCTACATCTCCATGCACAGATCCAGCTCAACTGTCTCTTTCCGCCACGAGGACAAGCAGAGCTTCGACCTTTTGAGGCCAAGAGCTTTAGCTCGTCACCTGCTAAGCCGTCGATGCAACCGTGACCAGCGGGTCAACTTCGTACGAACCTCAGTGAGATTACTTCAGCTCGTGAAATCAGCCAGAGCGGACTAAAGTTGATAAACAAGCGCTGGTAGGCGAGAGCTGCCACCTCTCGCAGACCCTCTTCAACAGGATCTTAACCAAAATCAAATCTCTATCAACTCCAGCGAACGTGAGAAAGGGAGAGTGAACAGAAGAAATAAAAAAAATCGATGGGCGAACCGGGAATCAAACCCGGGTAGTTGGATTTATGTTTCAACAAGCTTCAATGCTCTACGACTGAGCTATCGACCGGATCCGGTAACCATCGAGATCGAGATTAACTCTCCAATTCTCTCTTTCTGACACATGAACACCCCAGCTGCTGCGACCCCTACGAAGTGGTAGCCGGCAACAGCTACTTGGGTGACCAGGAGGAGATCTCGAGGTGGTGAACTAAACCGGATTTTACTCAAATATCACAAGAACGCGAACTTTACGCTCTCATGCGGGGAATTACCCAACTGAAACCAAAAGAAAAAAAATCCCCATCTATCATCACCTATCAGGAATTCAGTTGAGTTCGGCTAGAGTATCCTTGTCTCTAAACCACTTTGTGACTAGGTGCAATAACACGGATTGCGTTGGTTTTGTAGTATTGACAGCTGACATAAATAAACCTGTCTTTTGTGTGTACGTGTGAGTCGTTGAGCTTAAAAGCAGTGCTCAAATTCATTTGTGTTTGTATTCTGGCTTGTCGAATAAAGTATCTCAACATGGTGTCAAAAGTCACGAAGGCATGAGTCAGTCAGACAAGAAACCCGCAGTGCTACCTAGCATTCAGATTGGAGCACCACCTGCGCTGAAACCAGACGCAGACGCGTCAAGCTGGCGACGGTAGAGGAAACCATTTGATGCGTATACTGTGATGGGAAGGCTCAAAGAACGAACGCCCGAGGAGCAGGTTGCGACGTTGATCACCGCTCTTGGCATAGACGCACTTAACATTCTAGAGAGCCTGCCGTTTAAAGATGAGGCGGAGAAGAAGGGTTTGGCCAGGACCCTTGGATACCTGGAATTGCACTTTGAGGGGGCAAGGAAAACATGATCTATGAGTTCAATAGAAGACAGCGAGAAGAAGACGAAACGTTTCATCACTGCATCAGCGAGCTGAGACAATGTCGTGAACATGTACCTTCAACAGCATCACTCCGGATGAGATACTTCGAGATTAAATTGTTCGTGGAATTAACGACCAGACGCTGACGAAAACTCTTGAAAAAGAAAAACCTGTCGCTCGAAGACTGTATAGAACATTGCATAAGTTCAGAGCAGGCAACATTCCAAGCCCGAGGAATCGATCACGCCAAACCGGCCCGGACTACCGAAGCTTCTACAGAGTGGAGCGAGTGTTTCGCAGTTAGTACTCGGAAGTATACAGCAGCGACTAAACTGAAGGAAACGCTGACATGCAAGTACTGTGGGCGCCGCCATGAGCGAGAGAAGCTTCACCAGATCAAGGAGGAGTCGAAGCATCACCAGGTACAGATGGACGAGGCAATGAACGTCGACCGTACATGCTTAGCCCACAAGCACCGACACCCACATAGACCGCATTGCACGTCGAGGGACACCCTTTATTATTTCAAGCACACACAGAAGCCTCGTGCAACATTATCAAGGAAGATGACGTTCGAAAGATTCTTCCAAATCTTAGTCTTGTTGACAAGAAATCGACTGCGAACGTATGACGGAGCAATCATTACGCCCAAAGGAGTATGCGTGCTAACGGTGAAGAATTCAAGAACCGGAAAGCAGCAGAAACAGTGGAGTGCAGGATTGTTTCAGAAGCACCCGTGTCGCTTCTTGGCTGCCGAGCGTGCCAGGAAATGGGTTTGATCAGTGTACACACGGACAGAATGATCACGGCCAATCGGGTGGATGAGAGTCACTTGGGATCCTGAGCCATAGAAGATTGGCGTGCAGAATTTGCGGACGTTTTTGATGGAGAGATGGGAGAACTAGCTGGCCCAGAGCACTTCGAGGTCGATGGAACAGTACCACAAGTGAAAATGCCAGCTCGAAAGGTCCCATTGGCGGTGAGCAATTGCTTGGAAGGAGAGCTGCAACGGCTGTTAAAGCTTGGCATCATTGACGAAGTGGGCTACCCAACTGAGTGGGTGTCAGGCCTGGTGGTAGCAGGAAAGAAGAATGGAAGGCTCAGGGTATGCATTGACACTCAGCTCCTGAATAAAGCACTGAAGAGAAGCATCTACCCTATGCCAACCATGGAGGAAGTGCTGCCAAAATTAGCCAAAGCGAGGGTGTTCACGGTCTGCAACATTAGGAACGGATTTTGGCGTGTCAAGTTGGATGAGGCCTCAAGCGTGCTTGCCACCTTCGCTACGCCATTTGGCTGTTTCAAATGGAAACGACTGCTGTTTCGAGTATCAGTAGAGCCTGAGATTTTCTGTCTGTCTGTCACGGACTTGCCATGTGTGGAGAGAATTGTTGACAATCTGATTGTCTGGGAAGGAGAGACAGAGGAGAAAGCCTATGTGAACCATGACGTCAACTTACGAAGACTGTTAGAGAGCAAGGAAATCAAACTCAATGCCAAGAAGCTTGTGTACAAGAAGAAAGATCAAGTTTGCAGGACACATCTTGACGGGTGAGGGGCACAAGCCGGATCAGATAAAGTCACAGCCATCAAGAACATGGAACCACCACAGGATGTTGCAGGTGTGAGAAGATTCCTGGGAGTGACCAACTACTTCACCAAGTACTTGAAGAACCTATCTCAGATGATTGAGCCACTTTGTCTGTTGACTATAAAAGACACTGTTTGGCAATAGAGCCATGATGAGCAGGAGGCTTTCATAGCCATCAAGCAAACGCTGGCGTCAGCACCTTTATTGTCATACTTTGACAGGAACAAGCCAGCAGTTGTCCAATATGATGCTTCTTAGTATGCACTTGGTGCTGTGCTCTCCAAGAGGGACGTCTGGTCTCGTATGCAAGTCGGACGTTGACCAAAGCAGAGCAGAACTACGCACAAATTGAAAAGAAGCATTGTATTTGGAATGGAATGATTTAACGTACACATACGGCCGACATATGAGCCGGCGCACGCGAAAAGGGCCATAACGTCAATCCGATCAATTTTTAGATACGACCGGTCAAAGTGAGGGAGGGATGTCATATTCGCAGTACTTCATTTCCGTGTAGCATTTCCAACTAATCTCAGTGTAACGTTTTCAACTGTATCTTAGTCGAAAAAGGGAATTTATGTGAGCGGTTTCTTTTATTTTTTTCCTCATAACCTGTAGAATTTGCTGATACCAAATCTCAATTTGAGAAATTGACGTTATGGCCCTTTCGCATGTGCTGGCTCATATGGTTGTAGAGAGTGATCACAAACCTCTGCAGACAATTGTGAGAGCCTGATACAAGCGCACCCAAACACCTTCAACGGATGCTGATGCAGCTACAACGCTACAGTTTTGAGCTTATCTACAGGCCAGGATGTCTGATGTTCATAGCCGATACACTGTCCCGGGCACCTGACACGACTGGAAGTACGAGCACCGCACTGCAACAGGAATTTGAGACGGTTTGCTCAATCGTCAGTGCAGGGATATCAGATCCGCTGCTCGTCAAACTGAAGGAGGAGATCAGGGAAGACAAGACGCTCATAGAAGTATCAGGGCTTATTCAGAAGGGATGGCCTGCAGACAAAAGAAACGTGACTCCAGAGGTTGCACATCCAGGAAAAGCTGGCAGTGGAGGACGGCGTTGTTCTCAAGGAAGATTGTTGCGTGATCCCAAGCAGTCTACGAAAGGAAGTCCTAGAGGAGTTGCACTGCCCACATCTTGGGGTCAAGTCTACACTCAGGAGAGCTGGGGAAACGGTGTACTGGCCGCTGATGACATCACAGATCAGAGACTACGTCGGTAGATGTGACACATACAGGACATTCAAGCCACGGTAACAAGAACAGCCACTCCTCAGTCATGAGGTGATTAACGAAGTATTGGCCGAAGTCGGCGTGGACCTCTTCTCGTTCGAAGACCGCCACTGTTTGATGACTGTAGAATATTTCACAAACTTCTGGGAACAAGACAATTTGCGGCAGGACATGACTTCTCACAATGTCATATACCACCTGAAGCGACACTTCGCAAAGTATGGCATTCCGATGAAACTCATCAGGGACAACGGACCACAATTCGTCTCTCAGGAGCTTAAAGCATTCCTGAAGGAGTGGTGAGTCGAACGTGAAACAACTAGCTCGTATCACCCCCAAGCCAATGGAAAGGTTGAGAGTGCGGTGAAAATGGCAAAAACACTACTAATCAATCAAAGAAAATTTCTTGACACTCAAAATCTGTGCCGAGACCGGGACTCGAACCTGCGGCACCAAATCGCCTATAGCATGACGAGAATCACCTGACTTATCCGCTACGCCATCATGTCATCCTCCAAAGAGGATGGGCAATGGCGCAGTTTCTAGGTCAGGCTATTTTGTCCACCCAGGAGTCCGTGGTTTGGAAGATGGTAGCGACCGAGCACCGGAAGGTTAGCACGTACTACATGATTCGAACCGACCAGCTCCGAGAGAAATGGTCAGCGCCGAGCTAGCGGTATCAGTATGATGTAAAGTTGTGTGACCGCAGTGCGTGGCACGGAGAAATACAATCGAAGAAAATTTGATTTTCATGACGCTCAAAATCTGTGCCGAGACCAGGACTCAAACCTGCGGCACCAAATCGCCTAGCCTGACCTAGAAACTGCGCCATTGCCCATCCTTTTTTGAGGATGATGTGATGGCGTAGCGTTTAAGTCAGGTTATTCTCGTCTGCTAGGCGATTTGGTGCCGCAGGTTTGAGTCCCGGTCTCGGCACAGATTTTGAGCGTCAAGAAATGTTCTTCGATTGTATTTCTCCGCATGGTCACACAACTTTACATGATACTACTAAATCAAGTCTAAACACTCAGGTACGGATGTCTGGCGGACAGTCCTGGATTACCGCAACACTCCAACCCAAGCAATGGAGAGCAGCCCAGCAGAAAGGATGTTCTGTCGGCGTACGAGGACTCTTCTGCCGATGAAGTCTGAGAAGTGACGGCAGCGGCCGGTTGACAACGAAAAGCTGACAGAAAGGATCTTGATGAACCAACAGCACCAACGATCCACGTATAACAGGGGATCCAAGGAGCTGCGTGACTTGCGTTCTGGCGAGAAGGTTCACATCCAGATTCAAAGAAGATTGCTCTCGGCGACAGTACAGCAGCGGGCAGTTTCCAGGAGTCGGTCATATACCGTCTGACTGGAGGATGGCAGATATTTTCGGCAGAATCGTCGAGGTACTCGCACAAGCCACACATCACAAGATCTGGAGGAACGTCAAGTAGGTATTGACCAAAAACAGACTGTTACTGCAGCATATCTCTGCTCTTACTCGCTGTTCACAGTGCGCGTAGATTGAGCTTTTTTTTTGCCTGCCTGACGTTTTTTTTTCATCATTCTGGTCAGGGGGCACACCTAGGGTTGTCAGCTACATGGAGAAACTAGTTTTTGTCATGCTGCAACTCCAGAGACCAACAAACCAAACCTTCTTCTTCTTCTTCTTCTTCTTCTTCTTCTTGAAGGAACTTATGATGTTCGCAGCACAGAAAGGCTAACTGACAGCACACAAAGAGTGAAGAACAATTTGGATCGGCAGCAGGGGAACAAGGAATGGAATAAATTGATCCAAGATAAATAGCCTCAAGTGACAAATCGAAAGGAGGCAAGCAAAAAAAAAAAACAGTACAAGAGATGGAAATGACCATCAGTTATTTACTCATTGTAAGATAAAAATAGAATGTCCTGTGTCTGGCTAGTGCTGAATTCTGCCACAGCTAGATCAGGCTGGTTAATGGCAAGGCCCTGGCCAGATGTTTGCCTCAGTGGTCTTGAGCCACAAGGAGAGAATACTCATGCGCAGCAAGGCAAAAGACAATTGATATTGAAACCAGCCAAGGTTTGTTGAGTAGGTTGGTCCCTTCTTGTTTTTCACAAGCTTTGCAAGGCGCTTTGGAAAGGCTTATGCAGCTGGTCTAGCACCGCCGGCAGATGAAAAGATGAGTGGCGTGAAGGATCCGTTATCATCTTCGAAGACACACTGTTCATATGCCTGTCGCGTCTCGCAGTAGCAGTTGCCATGGATGGTGGTGATTGGTGTATGGCGATAGGATTGCACATGAGGTTGAAACACCCAACGTCAAAAAATATGCAATGGTGTCTGTATCAGTCCCAAAACCACCAGCCATGATGTTGGTGCCAGCCTCGAGGGCTGTGTTGGCACAAGGTCGAAGTCTTTCTCCATCAAGCAGTTGGAGAACTGGCTTGACACAGATGTTGGCACAGGTATCGTCTAGGAGCTCACCCAGAAGGTCACCCTCCTTCTCTTTCTTCATGTAGGCTATTTCTCCCTGGTTGTGTTGATTGTAATTTTTCATCCCCAATAAGCGAGAGGGTTTTCTTTCTTTCTCTGCATGCCATCTGACCTTGACTTTTTGCATCCACTTTGGTCATTAAGTGTTTTCAGCGTGCGTGATGAACGCCTGAATTTCGCAAACACTGCCAAACAACATTGTCAATGAGCAGAGTTTGCTAGTAGATCTGGCAACATTATCCTCTGATGGTTTCCAGAGAACAACCTGTGCCTTCCTGTTTATGTATTGTGTGCAGAATTGTTCCCTGCGTTGTTCTGTAGGTGGTATTGCCAATATCTTTTTTTCTTTTCTTTTTCAATTGCTTTTCTCCAGCCAGGAGTTTTATATTTTGTTCTAGACGTTTGGCCAGGTTTGCCCCTGCCTTCATCACTTTTTTCTTTGCTTTGTGTCGAAGTCTGTATGCTTTGGTATCGTGTGTGTGTGTGTGTGTCTGTCTGTCTGTCTGTCTGTCTGTCTGTCTGTCTGTCTGTCTGTGTGTCCGTCTGTCTGTCTGTCTGTCTGTGTGTCCGTCTGTCTGCCTGTCTGTGTGTCTGTCTGCCTGTCTGTGCATAGGCATGTGTGTGTGCTTATGTGTCTTTTCACAATCGTGTTTGTCTTTCTTTGGATGTTGTGCCTTTTGTCTGTTCCCATCGCACCCTCTTTCCCTGTCTTGAAATTTGTGCGCCTATTGTTCTTTTGTAGTAAGTTGGTGATGAGTAACAGCTGGTTCTTCGTTGTGGCTCCAGGGGAAAAGCTTTCCAAGCAGCAGCTGCAGAGCTCAAAGGTTGTGAAGAAACTGCGAAGCAAAGAGAAGGAGATGGATGCTCAGATGTCTGCACTGCAGTGAGTGCTGTGGGATCGGGTCCCTTCCCTCCTCCTCGTCATCCTTCTCCTCATCCTCATCCTCTTCATCCTTATCCTCGTCCTCCTCCTCTGCCCACCCTCATCCTCCTAAAGTGCCTCTATTTTTTCATTCTGTTATGAAATACTTCAGCCATGTTATTTGGCGTCACTCATTTTCGTGCATTATGGCGAGTTAAACGGTGTTTAAGTATAGTTAACTTCAAGCGCTGCGATGCACTTGCATGCTTGTAGCGCCGTGT
>JAOWAR010122643.1:0-11968 GCA_028571005.1 Clathrina lutea | reverse complement strand
CTTTCATGTTCGATCGATCGTTTTCGATCGATTTTCGCTTTCGTCGCCGTTTGCCTTAATATCTCGTAACTATGGTACCGGACCGAACTCGTTTTTCGCTTGTGGTCTTCCATATTGATACTGAAGGCCATGATCTAAAAAAAGAAGCGCTTGCTGCAGAAAAAGTTTGTCTTTTTGGATGGTTTTGGGTAGGCAAACTGTAGCCGGCGGTACTCCAGCGCGTTGGACGCGCATGCAGCTCTTGCGTTGATTGACGAGCTGGATGCAAACGGCGTTGAAGTAGATATCGATCTTTCGGACTCGGACATCGACGGTATTCACTCAGAAGAAGAAGAACATCTAGACCTCCTTCTGCTCGGCCATGGGGGTTCTGGAAGCGAAGATCAGGATGACGACGAAGGTGAGGACGACGGCGGTGATGAAGATGACGACGGTATTCCTGATGATGCGCTTGAACTCGGTGCTCACGGACGTGGAGGCCGTGGACGAGGACTTCGTGGACGAGGCCGAGGAGGTCAAGGACAAGGGGCCTTTGAACTTGGTGGCCTTGGATGCGGTGCACTCGGAAGAGGAAGAGGGCATGACGCAGGAGACCATGCTCGAGGCCGTGGCCGTGGTCGTGGCCGTGGAGTGCATCACGGTGGTGCGTGTGGTGGTCAGCATTTCGCACCATGTCGCGGGTACGTCGATGTTGATGCTGGAGGATTTCCTCATTTCCCTCCCTTTATTCCTGAGAACGACGAGGCCGGTCTTCAATTGCCAGAGGCCACCGATTTCACGTGCGAGATCGATTTTTTTCAACTTTTTTTTAGTCCTGAAGTTGTGGACGCGATCTTGCAGTTCACTAACCGCTACGCAGCGGCCAAGGTGGCAGACAGGCCGTCATATGGGAGGAATGAGCAAGAAGGCCATTGGAATGAAACATCGCAGGAGGAGATCTACAAGCTCCTTGCCTTGTTGATATTCCAAGGTGTCAACAAGTTGCCTGAACTGAGGGACTACTGGCGGACGTCATCGTTGTTCAACGGTAATTACGCTCGTTCTATGATCTCCTCCTTCAAGCGGCACAAGTCTCTGCTCTGCTTTTTGAAGGTTGTTGACCACACTACAGAAGATGAGGGAGATTGTCTACACAAGGTCAGATACCTGTATGACCACATGAGAGCTGCCTGCAACTCCTTTTACAAACCAGGCCAATTTCTTTCAATCGACGAAAGAATGATCAAGAGCAAGGGCCGCTTTTCTTTCAAGCAATATATACCGAAAAAGCCGGTTAAATGGGGTTTCAAAGTATTCGCTGCTTGTGATGCCCAGAATGCGTACTTCTTCAACTTTGAGATATACACCGGACAGGGTGCAGCAGACGAAGATGGGTTGACACACGAAGTGGTGCACTGTCTAACGGTGGGACTTGACCACCAAAACTTTGTTGTCTTCACTGACAACTTTTACTCATTGCCGACTCTTGCTACCAGTTTGCTCAACCGTGGTATCTATCTGACTGGGACACTACGATTGAACAGACGCGGTGTGCCTGTAGAGCTAAAACAAGACACCAAAGGATTTGAGAAACATGCTGTGCGAGGTGCGACAAGATACGTTCGCACACAGGAGGTGCTCTACCAGCAATGGAAGGCCAGGCGGACCGTAACTATGATCTCCACCGTTCACAGAGGGCATGATCATGACATGATAGCACGGAATACCAAGGTAAATGGCCACTACCAGCAGATACCCATTGAGCAGCCACGATGTGTCAGGGACTACAACATGAAGATGGGTGGTGTTGACTCCTTCGACCAACAGGTGGCGGCATACCGTGTCCTTCGCCGTACAAGGAAGTACTGGCGGAGCATTTTTCTCGACCTCCTGGACATAGCTGTAGTAAACTCTTACCTACTGTTCAAGCTGTATCGAGAGCTTCACCCAGGTGTGATTGATCGCCCAAGATCATACTCTCACTCTGAGTTCGGGGTGAACTTGATTTGGTAGCTGGGAGACATTGACACCAGTGCTCCTCCTCCAAAGCGGCAGTTTTCTGGTCCAGCCACACGTCCTTAAGTCCCTGCTGCTCATTTGCACCTACCCTCCCACCAACAGCAGAAAAGGAACTGCGTGCAATGTTGGGAGACTGAGCGCCGGCAAAGACAGTGTGTCTCCAAGTGCATGACATGCGATGTGTATCTCCACACAAACAGCCACAACTGCTTCCTGCTGTACCACCAAAACCACTTTTAGTTTTCCTCCAATATCCCTCGCCCTCATTTGGACATAAAGTATCTTCACAATGCACATGTATTTTTTTCTCTTCTAATGAACTCTTTCATTTTCTGTTTCAGCAGCCTCATTTCGAACGCAGTTTTGGCAAACTTCTCGACTTTAATCATGCAAGAGTGCAACATTTCTTCTCTTTTATCGGCTGAAACGTTAATTTTCAACTGGCTATGGTCGTAAGCTTTGAGAAAATATGTGGGTTTCTATTTGAGAAAAATGCTTCCTTTTCTAGATAAAGACATTTTTGTCAACGCCCGAGATTTTGCATTTTTGTCTCGTAATCAGTGGAATGTAAAAGGGTTAAAGGAAGGTCAAGCGTCTATTCTCGAACCATCGAACTCTGAAGTTGAAGACATTCTGTGCGAGGTGTATGCTAAAATTGAGGAACAGCAAGAAGCTGCTGACTGACAGATATCCAACAGCTTAAGAGTTGCTTGAGGCTTCATTGAGTAACGATGGCCACGCTTCAACAAGGGAGATAAAGAGTGTTGGAAGACTACTCAAGGACTAGCTTATGTCTCTGTGAAAAATATCGCAACATGGAGGGACCGTAATCCCAGCTACGCAGCTTCTGGTCAAATCACAGTGGCTTTTTACTGACAACAGGCCAGTTTCAATCAAATTTATTTTTGTTTTGTACAATGATACCACATTCCAAAATTGACATCCAAATCCGCACAGCCCTTCCTCCAAATATTGTTGCCAGCGCATGCACCACACATAGCCTGAAACAATTCTCTCACTACTGTTAGGAACACTATAAACACTCAAGCCTGTCTAAAACTCTATCTCCTAGTCCCCAACCCTCCACAATATCTATTCTCAAAGTTCAATCAACATCTTCCCAGTTTTCTCCTGTCAGGTTTCTCAGCAACTACCTTCCCTGCTCTATATACCTCCTGCTAATACTAGCCATCTTGGCTTTCTACAAATGAACAATACAGCCAGTTCTCAATAATACATTCTCTTGGTCCCTAGCAGCATCCTATTGCAATTGGATCCAATACCTAGAGTAACACAATAGTATGTACTTTGATGGTACAATTTTTCCGATAGTAGAACATAGCGGCGTGGCACGGCAGATGCATTCCTCCCGTTAGCGTTAGGCCATGTGGTCCCGAAGTTTGGGCCACAATTTCGTATTTGAACATCAGAATCTAGGCACCTAAAAGCTTCGACTGTGCACATGCATGCATGTATGCCATGGTATTGCATGCGCTGCACTTGCATGGTCGGCACGATCTTGCGCCGCGCTAGATACATCGATTTGCATGATGACACCAACATTCAGAGCAGAAAACCAATCAACTACCAGGAACTTTTTTGCAGAACTTATTTGCGAATCGGCCCGAAAGTCAGGACTTGGCGGCCTAAGGGTACGTAAGTTTATGTAACTTGACACCGGTCCATAGCGCTTGAATAACGCTTTTCGAGAGGAAGTGCAAAGTAAGATGTCCAAATGCACATGTGCTGGGCTAATATTTTAACAGCATGTTCACTGTGCATCATGTAGTCATACCAAGCGAAGACAAGAGGCCTCAGAGAAGCGTGAATTGGAAAGGAAAACTTAAAGGATGTGAAAAGCGGAATTGTACTATGACACCAAAATGTAACGAGTCTCAAGGCTAAGGAATGTTAAAAATAGTAATAGTACATTTATTTGTGCTTTTTGGACGTTAGAGCAAAATTCTCAATAGTAAGTAATTTCCGATAGTAAATAATAAAGATTGATGTCCCACAAATTACGTATTATTTGACTGTAACATAAGATTATGTTTTTCCTTAGGCCGGCCGGTCCGGACCTTTGGGCCGGTTTGCGAATAAGTTCTGTGAAGAAATTCCTGGCAGCTGATTGGTTTGCTGTTCTTAAAGTTGATGTCATCACGCAAATCGATGTTTCTAGCGCGCGCAAGATTGCGTCGCCATGTACATTCAACGCATGCAACACCATGGCATACATGCATGTGCACGGCCGAAGATTTAAGGTACCTAGACTCTGATATCTAAATGCGAAACTGTGGTCCAAAAGTCCGGACCGGACAGCCTAGGGAAAAGCGAGATTTGAAATGTTTTTACATTGGTTTTGTTCTTGTTCAACTTTCGACAGTGGCAAAAGTTCAGTTGCTTTTGAAAACAGGCACGGGAATGTACATAGGATTTCACCCCTTGGTGGCCCCGTGGACAAAATTGGCTGCTGTCCTAAGCATGGGCTGACAGTGTGTTTCAAAACTTTGCAAGCTCTAACCAAAAAAAAATGAAAGAGGAGCACACCAGTCAAGCCTGAAGTAGCTCCTAAGTTTTTTCTATTTGTATGACGTCGAAAACTATCAGACCTTCTAAAGGTATGCATCATTTAGTGGGAAGGTCCGTGTGTTTTGTCTGCATCAGTATCCGAGACGCACACATGTAAGAATGCTGGGTGTACTAGTAAACCCAAAATCATACCAGGGCCATTGCCTTCAACGCACATTGCGAGCACTTCAGCTGCTCTTAATTTAGCATAAAGGAACTGGGATGCAGAGAGCTGGCCATAGCAAATAGGATGAACTTGAAGCTGGAGTAAAGACAGTGTCTTTCTACAGGTATTGGGGTTAATCAGGTGATCTTTTGTTTAACCAAAATGGCAGCTGATTATGGAATTGTTCCTTTAGATGCAGCCTTTTCCATGTAAGACATGCACGCTTATCTCACACACACAGTGCACGCTTATCTCTCACACACAGTGCACGCTTTTCTCACAAACACAGTCCACGCTTTTCTCACAAACACAGTCCACGCTTATCTCACACACACACAGTACACGCTTATCTCACACACAGTACACGCTTATCTCTCACACACAGTACACACTTATCTCACACAAACAGTACACGCTTATCTCTCACACATACACACAGTACACGCTTACCTCTCACACACAGTACACGCTTATCTCACACACACAGTACACGCTTATCTCACACACACACACACACACACACACACACAGTACACGCTTATCTCTCACACACAGTACACGCTTATCTCACACACACAGTACACGCTTATCTCACACACACAGTACACGCTTATCTCACACACACAGTACATGCTTATCTCACACATAGTACACGCTTATCTTTCACACACAGTACACACTTATCTCACACAAACAGTACACGCTTATCTCTCACACACAGTACACGCTAATCTCTCACACACAGTACACGCTTATCTAACACACACGATACACGCTTATCTCACACAGACAGTACACGCTTATCTCTCACACACAGTACACGCTGAAGCTTGTCTCACACACACAGTACACGCTTATCGCACACACACAGTACACCGTACACAGTACAGCCTTATCTCACACACAGTACACGCTTATCTCACACACACAGTACACGCTTATCTCACACACAGTACACGCTTATCTCTCACACACAGTACATGCTTATCTCACCCACATAGTACATGCTAACCTCTCACACACAGTACACCCTTATCTCACACACACAGTGCACGCTCATCTCACACACACAGTACACGCTGAAGCTTGTCTCACACACACAGTACACGCTTATCTCACACACACAGTACACAGTACACAGTACAGGCTTATCTCACACACACAGTACACGCTTACCTCACACACACACACAGTACACGCTTTTCTCACACACACAGTACATGCTTATCTCACACACAGAGTACACACTGACCTCTCACACACAGTACATGCTGACCTCTCACACACAGTACACGCTTACCTCACACACACACTACACGCTTATTTCACACAAACAGTACACGCTTATCTCACACAAACAGTACACGCTTATCTCACACACACAGTACACGCTTATCTCTCACATACAGTACACGCTTATCTAACACACACAGTACACGCTTATCTTACACACAGTACACGCTTATCTCACACACACACACAGTACACGCTTATCTCACACACAGTACACGCTTATCTCTCACACACACTACACGCTTATCTCACACACACAGTACGCGCTTATCTCTCACACACAGTACACGCTTATTGTGACATGATCCATTTAGTCATGTATTAATCTATTTTGGTGACTTGCTCGAAGTGAGTCATTGTTCCGGTACGACTGTCCCTAGACCATATTGCTCAGTACGTCTCTTGCACTTGGAGCTAGCCGACACTAGTTCTTGTGCTCGTGCTGTCTGTCTCTCTCTCCCACTGTCTGTTCTCAATTATTATTATTGCTTGTGTCAAGAATACGACATAACTAACACTTATCTCTCACACAGTACACGCTTATCTCACACACAGTACATTCTTATCTCACACACACAGTACACGCTTATCTCACACACACCGTACACGCTTACCTCTCACACACAGTACACACTTATCTCTCACACACAGTACACGCTTATCTCACACACACAGTACACGCTTATCTCACACACAGTACACGCTTATCTCACCCACACAGTACACGCTTACCTCTCACACACAGTACACGCTTACCTCTCACACACAGTACACGCTTATCTCACACACACAGTACATGCTTAGCTCCCACACACAGTACATGCTTATCTCTCACACACAGTACACGCTTATCTCACACATACAGTACACGCTGAAGGTGGTTTGGCCTCTCTACGCTCAGTGTGCAGTGCGTACTTACTGCCTGACTTGGGCCGAGCGAAGCCGTGGACCTTGCATGGAGGTTCTCAGAGGCCGTTCGTTCGGGAGCATGATCATGGTGTGGCCGTTTAGCCCATCTGCGTTGTTGGCCTGAGGCCATACCGTTAGGCTTGGCAACCTGCCACAGAATCAACCACTTGCTGAGAAAAGAGCTTGATTCATTTAAAAAACCTCAATTTCTTATTCACTGGGATTAAGACTTTTCCCTTTTCACTTCGAAGTCATGAGTTATTTCAAAAAAAAAAAAAATCATTTCTGCAGTGGGAATTTGAGATCGACGATCTGCTCAACCCGTTCAACCAAACACTTTTAAATTTTAAAGACTTTTATGAGTTTTTCAAACTCAACATACAGGTTGGTGATGAAAAGTTTTTAGCGGCTTCCTTTCCGACTCGTCGGTGGCCCCGTCACGGAAACGACTCAACAAATTGCTACAGAACCAGCTAACCATAGATGCGCGTATGGAGACCGAGGTGTAAAATGCAAGGTGTGAGACAGTGCGATATGTGATAATGCGAAACAAAAGAATGGAGTGAGCGAATTGAATACATGAATGAGGAGTGAAAACGCGTGACCATGCCAACAATAAAACTATCAAACTGAGCGCGTGAACCTGGTGCATTTTGGGTGTGAAAGATGGCTAAGGGGGCATATGACAAACTCGGGGGCATATGACAAATTCCAATTGATTACACACCGCTGGGTATCTTTTCCCACCTCGTTTAAAATCGAACACAAAAAGTAAGCCCTGAATACAAGATGGCTGACAACATACTTTTGGTGTCCTCTCCCTGTTTTTTTTTTTTTCGGAAAATGTACTCGCAGCGCGCGTGCACGTGTTAGTACATGGTCGGTTTCCTCTCGGAAACACGCCGTGGCTTTCCGCCTTTCCGAATTTCCGGGTGCGATTGCCCGAAAGTTTCACTTTAGGAAACAGAAGAGCGATAAGGAACGATCAATGGAGAGCTATCCATTACAAGGCTATCAATGGAGAGCTATCCATTACAAGGCAGTAATGAGCAAGAGGACAACAAGGAAAAAGGATCAATTCGCTAGATTGAAAATCATCAATTGTTGGCGGACTTGGTCTTCTCGGTCAGACTGCGCGAAAATGTTTATTTGAGAGGAAAGGGGGTAGCGGGACAAACGAGAATGCAAGCTGTAAACCCGGTCGTGTTGCCTTGGCCGAAAATGGCCGAAAATGCTTACCGTTGATCAATCAATTAGCGACGATCTCAGAAGCAGAAGAGCTGGGTCAGGAACAGCGTGTCCAGGGAAGGATCAAAGGAAACGAGCTTCTGGTTTGCGTTCCCGACGTGCTATGTTGCGCTACTGACGCGACGACAGCCCAGACCAATTATAGCTGTTAGCTTGCCATCTGCAAGAACTCATCTTCCAAGAATGAAGAATGAAGAGCTGCCGGTGGCGCCCGGCTTCCTTCAAAGGGTCACGGCGGTGAGATCTGCCGAGTAAACTACGGACGATTACCACCGCCTGTCCCGCTGACTCCACGTTGTTTTTTTCTTGCGATCACATCACGCGTTTCTCTCAAAGTGAAGAGTTCATCGACGAGGGACAGGACGAGGGACTATAGGAAATAAAGAACAGTCACTCAGCTCCTGACCGAGGCGTGAATAGAATTTATGCCACGTCTTCGCAGCTGTAGCGATGAACGTGATTCAGTGGCCAGTTCCCACATGTTACGTGGGCTGTTTCTCTGACATTGGCCAATCAGCGAAGGCCATGTTGCGGAAATACAAACCCAGCTCGATCATGCCTCGGACTTGGATCTTGCCCAGAAGTTGGCGGGCGGGGATTCTGAGGTTTCCCGCCTTCGACTTTGGCGTGACCTTAGATTGAAATAAACTAAATCATGTAAAAGATGCCATCGGAAACTCATAGCACGAAGGCAGCTCTAACAGTTGGAGCAGCCATAGCTAGAAGCTCGTGTCCAGGTCGAAGGCAGCCGGCCTCGAAAGCGTCACAAACGTGCCGATATCAAGAACCGGATGAAGCCTGGATGGGCGAAACGTTGTTCCATTTACTATCATCTTTCTCTCTCCGTCTCATTGGTTGTAAAAAACGTGCCAATATCAATTTTACTGTTCTTGAGCGGAACTTGGGCCAGGTTGCGCGAGGTGGCTGCATGCACGTGCCGGGGAACGACGACACTTTCCTCGTGTTCGGGCAAGCTCTGCTCGAGCGCTCATCCCGGCCATGATGAGAGCGATCCCGGGAGAAGAGCGGCCCGACCCTAGGCCCTAGCGTATCGGTACGCTCTGCCACGACTTCCGCCCGAGGCGAGCTTCCTTCAGTTCATGTCCCCTCACCATGCAGAGTGGGCGCTTGCGGTTGAAGACGGCGCGGCCAAATCACGCGTCGTACTCCCAGCTTTTGCAAACAAAACGCGGAAGGCATGTAGGCCCTTAAAAAGCTGCCTGTCGTGCGCGCGCGTGGCATGTCAAGCCTCAGCACCTTGCTATCGGATACTAGCTACTGACGAGCTCCGCCCATCTGTCGTGCACGCACCGGCCGTTCGCCGCTGATAATGTCGATCTGCGGGAAAACACCACGTTTCCAGAACCACGCTATCCAGTAGCACAACAGACCAGAAGCTGCCCCGGACCAACGCTGATCGAAACACCCGACATCGGCGCGCGTAAGACCCTTTCATCCCGGAAGTCTTGCCGAGGAGACTAAATATGCGACTCTATACAATAGTTTGAACTGAGCCCTTCCTTAGGTCAGTTGTTTTGTAGCCTGTCATTATCATGAGCCGCAGCAGTAGGTCAGTAACGGGCGCTGTCCTTTGGGAAAAGGCCGTCCGACCTTTGTACCGAGAACTACAGAAAAGGTTGAAGAACACCGGAGAAATACGGAGTGCCTGCTACGAGAAGAAGCTGATCACAGAAGCCGAGAAGGAGAGACTTCAAGCGATCCCTGTTCCCTCCGACCACAACGAAGCTTTGCTTCAGATGCTGTCTGGTAGCAGTGCAAAGGCACTTAAGGAGTTTATCAGCGTACTGGAAGAGTGCGGAGGCGAAACGAAGAGGTACGAGGATTTGGTGGACGACCTGTACAAACGAGCCTGCGAGGTCGACCCTTCGTTCCGGACAGGTGAGATCGTCTTTCTCAGCTTAACTTACTTTTGATAAAAAATTCTCTTCCCATCATGTGCTCCGGTTTCAGTGATCCATGACGTTCTTTGCCCAACTATTATTCAACCTCCAGAACAGCCACCCCTAGGTCCAGCAGTTCCTCAAGCTGCAGAACAGCCAGCAGAGAACAGGTGGACAGCTGTAAGTGGTAACCAAGCAGGCGCACCTATCACTCCAGCGAGGCGCACTGACGATGTGTTTCATTTCTCGCGTGTAGATCTACTGTGGGGACGAACAAAAGAGGCTATAAATAGGTCTTCATATCCGACTTCTCATTCTTGCCGGTCCGTGGAAAAATTTGCTTCTTGCAATGCTGGTTTGTTTCTAAATTAATACTAAAAGTTATTCTGTGTGCCCAATTGCCTCAAGGTAGGCCTGATTATAGTCTTCCTTCTGACGAGCTCGCGTCACTATCTGCTTACGGAGAAGCAGACTCAATAACGCAGTGATGTAGCTAGGATTTGACTTAAGCCGGGTCACTGCTGACCTGTCTCTTAAAATCCAGCCGGGTTTGAGCCTGGTCAGCCTGTTTTATTAGACAAACAATGGCAGGTGCTAGCCATAAATATTAAATCCATAATTCGGGCATTACAAAGTCAAAGTACCTCAACACAATACACAGTGAACGTTTGGCCCAGCTCAAAACCTGGGTGCCGAGAGAAACAGGTGGTGTGGATATGCTGTAGCAGGACATTCAACCAGAGAACTGATCTGAGAGAACTAAAAACATCTTTCACATTAGAGGTCATTAGTTTGCAGATTGAGCATGCCCAGGGCTGATCTCTCGCTGCTGCGCCCACTAGTGCAGCTTAATTGTCTGGCAGGTAGGGACAGTTGCTTGAACAAGTCAGTGCAGTAAATTCCAGTTGGACTGGCCTCGAACCCAGATAAATTATGAGTACCAGAACATGTAAGGTTCTCGAAGAATTGCAATTGGTTCCCCCACTTCCATCTTTGTAACACTTCTAACATTGATTGTTAAAACAGGTTGTCATTCCGTTGCTGCCCAAGATAACCCCTGGTCTCGACTCCTTCGAAGTCAGCCAGGCCTGCTTAGCCAACTCCCTCATCTCCAGAGACAAGCACGAATATGTGTGCCTGCAGATGTCCTCCCAACCCACCAAAAAAGTCAACGACAGCTTGCTGCGCATGCTTGAAGAAACTAGAAATGAAGGCTTTGCAAAGTTTAAAGCCATTCTCAGAAGATTCCGGGACATGGCAACCAGGCATGTCTTGAAAGACATCGAAGACCGTGAAGTGGAGGTTTACGGCAACAAGGTCAGACAGATAAATTGAAAATTCATGTTTGTCATTGGCACTGCTGTCAAGCCAGCACTAGTGGTCAGTCCTCTCCTGACTTCAGACTCGTACACAAAACATCCTGCTTGCACAAATAGCCAAACTTCATCTTCCAAGCAGTTCTAGATCTGGCTCTGTACCACAGACCAAGAGTAACTGCTTACCTGATAAAGAGCAATTTGGTGATTACTTTTGGCATACACTGAGCCTGTGTCTTTCTGTGCTTGGCCATTATAGATGGCTGATGGTGCAGTGTCGATGTGATCAAAGAACATATCATCAGGACAATAGCGCGGTGCGGTCGCTGAAGGCATTGGAATCCCCTGTGCTGTTTGTTCTGTGATAGGATATGTTCTTCGGTACTCTATAATTTCTTTCTATCTCCCTTGAACTTCAAGAGTAGTGTGTGTGTGTGCTCCAGAGATTGGCTGGTCAACATTCTTTTCCCGTCACTAAAGTCTGTTTGATATGAATAGCCTCCCCTTGCTGCTTGGTCCTGGCTTTGCTGTAAGTTGGCAAGCTAATTTGTGTATCTTTTCATCCCTCC
>JAOWAR010122532.1:0-11970 GCA_028571005.1 Clathrina lutea | reverse complement strand
CATAAAAGGGTTCCTGAAGACCTTCAAGTTTCTTGCAGGTGTTCCGAGCAACAACAAAAAGAACTGAAAACGCACACATGCGCGGCCGGCCAACAATGCACGGTCCGCCATCTTTGTACATGTAATGCTTAGCAACTTACACTTAAGGTGGGTTGCATCGGAGCAGCCAGTTTACCCGCCAGATCAAGCCGTTATATCAAGAGAAAATAGAACTATATATAATAAGAGCCTTTATGTCGTTCCGTAACAGTAATTTAAAAAGACAGGAAACTGGTGCCATTGCCTAGTGACAAATGAAATGAAGGGAACGCGTATAGTTACACTCCACCGGTAGGCACTTGGCGTTATCCAATCGCCCACCAACTTGCAGGAGATCATGATGGTCCAGGAACGGACGCAATTCAGACAACTTGCTAGACTGGTGCAGTGACTGTTGCCGGCGAATCGCTGCAAAATGTGGAAGGTACCAGCTGCATGGGCTCGTCAGGCATCGATACCTCTGTCGGGGAACCGTTGTTGATGTGACACTGTATGACTTGCTGGTGCTCAACAGCAACTACTGCATCGTTGGATAGCCGGTGTTCCGTGGCTGCAAGGCACCTTGCAGCCATCTCTTAGCTGTTGTTAGCTTTTGGGCGCTTCTTTTATGGTAAAGACACATGATATCTTCCATCCTGCAATTGGTACTCGACGGACGTCTTTGTCTTGAATATCAGGCTTTGCTCCACGGGTATAAAGGGGTTTACCACTGTCTCTTCTATCTCATGCATTCTCCACACCAGTTGTTGAGGTTCTTGCTGCTTGTCGTCGTTGAGAAATGTATGCACCGATACAAACATGGTTATTGCTTTTGTCAACTTCTGCTCGACCGGCCCGACACATGTCCAGCCAAGTGGTGTCATCCGCGCTGCTGGCTGCCCTGGCTTGCCGACGACTTCCTCCATGTATTCACATGGTCAATCCTATGAGGACATCAACACGGAGTAGGCACACAGGGCGCGGAATTCTCAGATTTCTCAAATGTTCCCATTGCTCCTTAGCATAACTCCAATCCACAGTCTGTAGGTTGCTGGCGATGTTGTCCGTGGTGAGAGCGTAGGTTGTCGTCCGCGCTCTCGATGACAAGCTCAACTGAAGTCTTAAATTTTCCACCTGCCCGTAAACGACTTGGACAGAGCACTTTTCTTGTTCTCCCTGCAGTCCGAACTCCGCTGCCATGTCTGCATTGAGGTAAATTCTCGTGGATCCATCGTCGAGAAGAGCATTGACAATCAAACGCCGCCGGCCGCTGCCAGTTGACAGGACCACCAGTATGGTTTGAAGTGCTATCTGATCACTGGTGGCAGCATTGAAATTCTGCCCTGACTTGGTGGGCTATCCTTCCTTGGCTTGGGCTGGTCATGCCTCACAGATGGGTTGTTCCAACATTGATCCCGATGAAGCAGAAGGTGATGGGTGTCGCTGCAAGAATCCAGCCCGCATCCGCGACTGCGAGCATAGCTCTTGCCTCGACGCCCAGACCCAAGACACCGGTAACACAGATCGACTTGCTTGGCTTTCTGCCAGCGTTCGTCAACGCTCAATCTGCGAAATTGGTCACACACCCAAACCATCCATCCCGCATCAGCGACTGCGAGCATAGCTCTTGCCTTGACGCCCAGACCAAAGACAACGGTAACACAGATCGACTTGCTTGGCTTTCTGCCATCGTTCGTTAACGCTCAATCTGCGAAATTGGTCACACACTCAAACGCCATGGTGCTCGCTGCAGACTTCAGGCATCGCCTCATTCAATCTGGAATGGTTGTGCAACTTGGCTCGCTCGTATGACTCCCTTCAGCCTTTTGCTCCGATCCTTCGAGGATACCACCGACGTTCTCCTTCAGATTCCTTCAGCATCCATTCCTGAAGTCTTACGTTGCCAACAGTGCACCGCTTGTTCTCGGCCAGCCACTTGTGATACCTCACCATCATCTCAGCTGACATCTTCCCTTGGAGTTTGACGTAGAGTGATCCGGCTACGAGCTCAGCCGTCTGATCTGAATCGCTCAAGTCAGCGACAAGCACATCTGCAGGTCTGCGAACGCTGCAATACGAGCCGCCTCCGTTGCGCCTCGTAATGGACGGAACCTCTCCACGTCCTCAAAATGGAGCAACGCCGGCCGCCTGGTGCCATCATTCTTCCACTCCAGATATTCTAGCGCCGTCTGATGGGCTGTGGTACTGTGCTCAAGACACTCCACAGCCTTCAGTGCCTCACCACTGAGATACTCTTTTAGATGAGAAGCTTGAACTCAGCCGACATAGGAGCTCCGGCAACACAGGCAACGAAGGCAGCTTTCCACGGATGGTGAAGTTTTTCTTGTTTCCATCAAATGTTGGTATCGAAATTATTTTAGATGTCTCAATACATCTCGTTCCACCGCTGGTGCTTGTCCGCTGTGACCCCCATTCGCCTCAGTTGGTAGAAAGTAGCCTGAGCTTGTCGAGTGATCTACCGATGGAAACTCCACGTCTTGAATCGTTCCCTGCACCCACTGCGACGTATTGACGTGTGCGTACTGGAGACAACGGGATGTTTGGCGATCCTAGCTGGCCTCTCGTTCTTATTTTTACTGTTTCTCGCGTGATTATGTCATTGTTCCGTCGTTGGTTCTCGCGTCCATCTTCTTTCTCGATCTTATCCGCCTCTACGCTCTTCACGCTTCGATCCTCCTGCTCCTGCGCTTCTTGTAACTCCAAACTTCTGCCTACTTTGTCCATCGTCGCTTCATACGCCTCCATGATCTGCTTCAAGTCTTCACTCACCTTCTCTGCGTCGTTCATCCTGTTCAACGCCGTCAGTCCATCGAACAGACGGGTGAAAGCCTCTTGCACGTCCTGTAGTGCCTCTTCCAGTGCGGCTGCTGTGTTCACTAAATTCGATTGGGACTGCTGCCCATGTCCTCTCGAGTCCAGAAGCAGCCTTCGTCTTACCCGAGTGAACCTCGTCTTAGGAGGAGTATTCCTGTGTCTGAGCTCTACCAGTTCCATCGTTCATCGAGCCAAAGATCCTAGTGCAACCATCCTCTGCTACCAAATTTGCGCGGGAGAAAAACTATATTTAGGAAAAATATTGAAAAAAGAGCAAGAGAGAACGGAAGACAATTGCAAGGCGAACCAGCGCAGCACGAGGCAGAAACTACGGCAAGATCACGGGCCAAAGACCACGAGTGTGAGAGGCAGTAATTGTTTTGTACCAGGTTCACTCTCCCAACATAATGCTCTCAGCAGACATAAAAGGGTTCCTGAAGACCTTCAAGTTTCTTGCAGGTGTTCCGAGCAACAACAAAAAGAACTGAAAACGCACACATGCGCGGCCGGCCAACAATGCACGGTCCGCCATCTTTGTACATGTAATGCTTAGCAACTTACACTTAAGGTGGGTTGCATCGGAGCAGCCAGTTTACCGGCCAGATCAAGCCGTTATATCAAGAGAAAATAGACCTATAAATATTAAGAGCCTTTATGTCGCTCCGGAACAGTAATAAAAAAAAAAGACAGGAAACTGGTGCCATTGCCTAGTGACAGATGAAATTAAGGGAACGCGTATAGTTACGTCTAAATGTCTTCAGAACAGTTGAGAAGCAATCAAGTTGAGATTTCACCATGATGCCTCCCCAGATCGAAGGCTCCCTGCGCATGCGAGGACGTTTGCGAAGGTGACGATACCACAAAGCTAGAAATGCGAGATTTTGTTTTGCTTTGCTAACGCTTTGTTGTAATTTTGCTCTGAGTTTTTAAGAAAGGATACTCTCTAGGCTTTTTCAAAAATTATGCTTTTAAGGGAGGATTATGCGAAAAATTCTGCCACTCACAGTAATTGGGAAAGCTCTTTGGATCGGCTCGAGTCGCCTCGTCCACAAATCGACGAGACAACATCGACAATTGGACGCGAAATGAAAATGGTGTCCACAATCAGATGCGAAAAACCCGGCGGGTACGAATGACTTGAGAGTCGTTTCGTAGGAAGGAGAGGTTATATTGACCTCCTGTTTTCTTAAGAACACGCGGGAGAAGCTCGTTATTCCTCCTGTGTGCTGTGCTGTGTACAGGTTCAGCCGTTTTTGAATGCATAGAGGACACAGACACAAACAAACAATTCAATGACATGCTTCTTTAGTACGTCAAATGCCCAACCCAAAAGAAATTTCATCGTTTCAGATGTTCAGGAGCAGCATGCGTCATTACAGATATGTAAGTTGGAGAAAGAAACGTGGCGGGTTGGTCAAGTGGCAGAGCAGTTACGATCTTGGCATTCTGGCTGAGCTAGGCACAGGTACCGCAGGTTTGAGCCCTCCATGTGTTCTTACTTTCTCATCATTATGGTGGAAACTTATTCCAAGATTATCGATGCTGACTTGTCTTGACGTAATTTTAAATGCAGCAATTGTTTAATGTATCTTCGAGGCTCAGAGCACGAACAAAGGAATTGACTCAGTGCAGAGAAATAAACCTTGCAGGAAAGAGAGAGAGAGAGAGAGAGAGAGAGAGAGAGAGAGACGTCAGACATGTGGGATGACCAAAAACTTGAGGAATATGATCTGTCTAGCTTCCTTCCATACAGGAAGCAAAGTACAAATATGACCTCTGAGCATTTTGCAATAAGAGAAACACAAGATGACTAAAGAAATTCGTAAGGTGCAGGGATAAAAACGTAACTTTAGAGAAAAACATACTTATTCATTGCAACAGCCAATCCACGCTTCAGAGCTTTTCTAGACTGAACTATGCACTATAGATTTCTTGAGCGATGATAATGATCATCATTCTGAGTGTCATACTCTTCCAATGCAATGTAATAATGAATAAATTTTCGATCTCCAGTGGCATAGTTGACAATCTACACTGCTTCAGTTGCAGTAACGCCGGGCTGAAGGCTGTGGAATAACGTTTACTGGAAACAGTTGTGATCTAGGGTTGACGCGGTGAAAGCTTTTGTGCTCTTCCACGACAATGCAACTCCACAAACAGCTGCAAACGCCTTGGCAAGCGTTTATAGTGTGTCAAGGATGCAGCTCTAGCAGCAATGCACTGCAATGAATCCGGGCAGCGTTTGAGTTGTCTCACTAAAGGCTTGAACAATGGAGCCGTTCCCAGCTCTTGAAGCAAGGGCTTTGACTGGCCGTAGAAACCATCCCAGTGAATGCCAAACCTGTCTAGCAGACTCAGCAAGACCAGAGCTTCCTCCCCTGCCTCACTCCTGAGATGAGAAGAACGGAGGAGCCGCACTCGTTCAATTACGCAGTGAGCAGCTGTCCCCTGGGAAGGGTGAGTAATGTTGGGGTCCACTCCTTCCTCTAGGAACAGTTCGCATAGTTGTGTGATGTTACCAATTAGATAGGCTGCTTGCAGCTGCCGCCGCTGACGCTGCAGCCGTTGCTGCTGCACCCACTGCCGCTGCACCCTATGACTTGCATCGGGTACAACCGTGGCTGCCCACACTTCCACCAGCTGGTGAAGAATGCTTCCGTGGGCGATGGGAAACTGAGTCACCATGCGAACACCCGTGAACAACTGCTTTCGCATATCGGTTGTGTTTTGGTGCAGGTTCACCTGTAACAGCAGTGCACAAAAAAGCCTTAGAATGCCACTTGAGCCTCCGGTGACAGCTTCTGCATAGCAGTGGTGTAGGAACCTGAAGACTGGTACCACGTCCACAAGAAGATCGTTGCTAAGTAACTGACTGGCCATGTAGACGGCTGTTTCGAGAAGTCTGTAGATGTCGGAGAAGATTTTGTCCACATTGGAAACCTTGGAAACGGTCATGTTCTGGAGGTAGTGGAGCATGAGCATATAGCACGCTGTGGCTGGAACTAAGTCTGCCTCCCCGAGAACCAATTTCTGGTCTAAGAGGCCATCCAAATTACTTACAGCAGACCGTACGGAAAGCGTATCGCACATTTGGTCGACAATCAGCAGGAAGTAATGGTAGCAGATTGGATGTCGTGGCAGTAATCGCTTCAAAACCATCCAGGCATGGATGTAGACGCCGCTCAGATCCTTACCAGATGATGAAGGCAAAGTTGTCCTGGCCAGATACAGTAGCTCTTGCTCCATTTTGGCCTCCATCACTTCTTGGCCTGCAATGCTGAGCACTAGACAGCGAGACTTGTGAGATGATTCTTTGCTTGTGTCATTGCAGCCTTCCAGAACTGCTCGATTGAACAACTTGCAAGCGTCACTGAATATCGTGCTGGAAGAGCACCACTCGTCTTCTAGACCAGATGTTGAGAAGTCTTCTCCCTTCAACAAAATATACGCTGACCTGAGCTGGAAGGTGTCAGATCGCACTTCACTGCCCCACGATTTTACCTCCAGGAGATACAGAAACATCTCCGTCTCAGGCTGAATTGCAGCGATGAAGAGAGCTTCCTGACTGACTGGGATGTGCTCTTCGTGCAAAACAGTAGCAACAGAAATGCTTTTGCGAAGTACTGCCAGGTACCAAAGGTCCCGTCCTGCTCTACCTTGGTCCTCTGCGTGATAGAGGTAAGCTGAGCCAATGTCATCCTGACTGTAGTTTGCCTGTACTTTGGACCATACGCCACGAACTACAGCACGCACTGTGTCTGTGCTGGCGTTTTGGATGGCGCTGCACACTAGCGGTGTGTTGTGTGAATCCCTCACCCACACATTGGCGCCGCATGACACTAGGAAGTCCAGAACCTGTGAGCGATTCGATTTCAGCAGGTTGTGCATGAGTTCTGCTGGCAGATCAGGCAGTGGCATACCCAGATCTGTGACAGCGACCAACATCATAACCAAGCGACCCTCGGAAATTGACACGTCACAATGCTCAGCCAGTTGGCTTTCTTGGAGTTGGCCTTGAGAGCCACTCAGCGCTGCAATGATGATACTCATGTTCCTATCCTCCTCAGCGAGCTGTGCAAAGATCTGAACACCTTCTTCCAGTTCATCAACCAAGGCTGTGTTGAGCTTCTGTAGGTCATAGCTTAGACTGAAGATCTTTGCCGCAACTCTGAGAAACATTGCCTGTTCTTCAGGACAACCCTGGCGAGCGATTATCCTAGTTTTCAACCAAAGGAAAACTGGCACAAGGATGATGTAATCTTGGGATGTCAGCGTTGGTACCAGCTGTTCCCACAGGATACATGCCAGACCAGCCACCCTTAGATGGTGATGCGCTGGGTAGGGGTTTTGCTGGGAGTACAGAGCGGTCTGTGAAATGTCTGCTAGGTGCAAAATTAGGTCATGGAATGCTAAGCCGCCTTCTATCATAGATAAGTCTTTGTTGGGAGACCACAACTGCTGAGCGATGGCCAAGAAGTACTTTGAGCAACAAGCATCGCCAAGTCGTTCCATCGCCAGTAAGCCATGGCAATGAACTGCGCTGATTACTTTGCCGGAAGTACAACACGGGATGTCAGTTGAAGACAGCTTTTCGAACTCTGCCACGCTCTTCGCTTCTGTGATGCAATGGCCAGCGATGCTTAGCTCGTGGAACGCTTGCTCAGAGTCACTGACAGTCTCTTCCTCGTTGTCCGCTGCAAAGTGTGTGCATGCATTCTCGAAGCTCTCCTGCGCCACCCTCATGAGATTATCTTTCATCCAGGAGGTCTTGAATCCTCTTCGTGTTGGCACAGAAGACTGTTCAAAGTCTTGCAGAGTCTCAGCAGAGAGCAATTCTGATTGACTTTCCTTAGAGTTGGCAATTTGACATGCTTCCATCAGTCGCAGACTGGAGTGCAGGACGAGGGAGTCACGTGCATCCGTATGTCTCCACTTTCCTGAGCGGAGTAAGCACTTCAGTGCAAACCCGTTCATGTACTTGGCCGCCTCGAACAGAGCAGATGGCTTAGTTGGTGAGATTCCAAAGGCGTGAAGCATTTGAACCATGGCACCATCATTCTGCTCAGCAGCTCTGGTCGGCAGGTCTGGAAGTATAGGCGTGGTGGTGGAACTGTCAATGTCCGATGAAGAAGAGCTGGTGGCGAGACCTTTGCTTGTATGAACAGCCTCCATCTTCTTCCAATGCTCGGCTGCTCCTGCCTCCAGGCAGCACATCACCAACTGTGCATCGCCACTGTCTACCATACTCCACAGAAGAGGCCTGCCGCTAGAGTCTAGTACACACACATTCGCGCCATTGCTGACCATCAAGGCGGCTGTCTTCCGGAAGTTCTCATCGACAGCAATTTGCACAACAGCATGGTCTGAGGTTGGTGGAAGCTGAAGTCCCTCTCTCAGAAGAGCCGCAGAGATGGCCGCTAGTCTACCATCAGAAACTGTACCACACAATCCTGCAAGTTCGCTCATATACTGTTGGCCCACACACTGCCAGATGCCAGTGCCAAGTCCCTGGAAGAGGACAAAGAAAATGCCACTAGCATTCAGAGCAGCCGGAGTAGCCGCTTTCACAAACACTCCCACTGCTTTCTTTACGTTGAAATGTAAGTCCTTTCCAGATGATAACTTGGCACGGTGTACCAAAGTGTGCGCTGCCATGATCACAGCTACAGAAGCTATATGCCTTGCCTCTGGCTGGTCAGAACAAAAATCAGCCCATTTCAGGCACTGACCAAGCCAGTTTAGAATGGTCGCATCATTGTCACCGGTGTAGCCGTGTGACGAGCAAGCGTTGAGGGTGTTTGCTAGGAAAGTCAGTAGCTGGATGCAATCTGCTGGCGCAATGCAGTCTTGGTCAGCAAACATGCCGCTGGTCTGAAAGCATAGGAGAGTTACCAGCTGATAGCTCAGAGAATAAATCCATTCTTCTGCAAACCTCTCCATAATCGAACCTCTGTGCGACCCAGGCACATTTACGCTTTGAAAACTGTCACCCAGCAAAAGTGATGTGAGGGTCATGACAAATGCGTTGGAGAGCGAGTGGCCAGGCATAATGCGCTGCATCACCAGCATGGCGTGGAAGTGGATTCCACGAAGTCTTAAACTGACTTGCCACTTGCAGAGCTGCTTGAAGTCAGCCTCTGTCTTAGCCTCGTCCAACAGCTTCCCATCAATGTCCAGGTGCAATCCCTCAGTTTTTTGGCAGTCTTGAGTGCTGCCCTCAGCATTTTGTGGGCCCCGTCGGAAGCACTTGGCGGTAATGAATAAATGTTCTGCCAATTTCAGAAGAGCTTCCTCCTTCTTCAAGGCTGGTGTCAGAGACGGTCCCATCAGGCCAGACAAGATCTTACACTTGCTGGTAAAGATACGGCTGGGAATGGCGGAAAACCCTTTCCGTGAAAAGAGACAGTCAGCCAAGATGTGCACTGCTGACTGAAGCTCAAGCGCCTCGGCCATGTCTTCCATGTTCCAGTCTCCCTCCTCAAGGAGAGAAGAAAGAGCCAAGCAGTCGAGGCCCATGGCCACTCCTTGCAAGGCAGTTGAGTTTGTCTTGCCTGTGCTGGGAAGGATGGTTTTGTACAGTGCTCGCAGGATGTCCTCATCTGACCGCTTGATTGCAAGCTGCAGAAGCCTTCTACTGCTGCATTCAAAACCTTCAGGTTGGGGGAGGTCGGACTTGCAACGCTGACTGGCTGTCGTCTCACACAACTTATTCCAGTGTTCAGCACAGCCATGTGCGAGAAGAAACCCCACTGTCTCCGCATTACTCTTCTCCACCGCCACGCAGAGGAGGGGTCGACCTTCATTGTCAACTACACATGGATTGACGCCATGTTTTACCAAAGCTTGAACAACCTTGGAAAAACCGGCTGTGAGTAAATTGTGAAGCTGTCCAGTGGAGATTGCTGGCAGGTGGGCGCCACTCTTGAAAAGAGCATCGATCAGTTCTGCAACGGATGACTGCTTGCAACTAGAGGCAGGAAGGGATGACCAGTCTTCATGCAGTTTTGTGCATAGGGCTTGAAGAGGCGTCCTTCCTTGTGCATTCTCCATGTTCACATTCGCGCCATACCGACACAACACGTCCGCCAGCTCTCCTCCGCCACCGTCAGCACACTCGCCGAAGCAGCGCACAATGGCGTGAAGCGCTCCTTCGTCCCCGTCAAACCCTTTGTCCAGATCCACATGTGCTCCGGCAGACAGCCACAAACGCACACGAGCCACTTGTCCATTGCGGACAAACTCTGTCAAGATATCCCTGCCCCCGTCGGGAAGCTGGTTCGGTGTTAGGAGCTTCAATAACGCCTCCAGAGCTCCGCTGTTAGAAGACCGCGCTGCCTGACGAAGAAGCTCGGGCCCGTGCGTCTTCCAGTGGTGCAAGTCGCTCTTGTCGCACGCTTCACGGAAATTGTCGTGATGTCCATCTCTTATCCACTCCGTCATCAGGCCGAGCGAAGGGTTCGTGAAGCGCATTGGATCCTCTCCGTCCATGGTCAATTCGCCCTCAGCGCCGCCACTAAACCACGACTTAATGGGACGTTTGCTCAGCACACTCGGAGCGTCGTGCTCGCACCCGCGATCGAGCTCCAAATCTCCGATCTACCCGGGACGCGCTCGTCGTTTTTTTTTCGACAAGATGTAGACCTACTTGCGATAATTGACAACAGACCGATAAACGTTAGTGGGTTCGACCCATGCGGAGCGCGCGCGGTGGTTATAGATAAAGGCTGAGCATTGTGGGCGAGCCTCTGTGCAGTCCAAAGCTATCCAAAGCAACAACCTATCACTGGACGGAATGTCGAGCGACAGGTTCGTTGAGTCGCAGCTGGTTCCAAGATCGTCGCCGTCTCATGACATGTACAGGGTATAGGTTAAGGTAGGTTATTCACTTCGGACACACACGGTGCCGGTGGGACAATGTTGTCGTGATACTAAATTCATATGGCGCGACGTTGCATCGCGGTATCGCGCCGATCGATCGAAGACTGCGCGCGCAGGAGGCTGCAGGATGACAGCTGGCTCGGTCGTGGTCACGAGTCACGCCTTGGGCCTCGCCGATTATGACGATGGTTCTTGCTCCGGCCCTGCTCTCATCTTGAGAGCATTCCGGATACGCGTGACTGTTCTCCGCCCGTTCACGCATGTCGGAATCCAGTGGGCCGCGCATGTCTCACGGGCCAACTTCACGGGCCTATATATAATGATTATTTGCATGTACATGCCCAGATGGCTCGCGCGTTGGCCTGCATTGTCTTGTACGGGGCCCTCGGGTCTGGCGCCGCGGGGCCGTGAGCCCATGCCAAAAAATGCTCTCAGTCCGAACGCTATACAGACATGCTATATACAGGCATCAGTTGCTATGGCAGCGCTTTCCCACCACTACAAAAAACCCGCGAATCTTCGAAGTATGAAAATCGCAGCCTCCTTCGTTGAACTACACCCGTCTGGGAGCCTGCCATTTGCAGTTGCAGTTCCGTGATCGACTTTTGACCGCATTTCGCAGGCGCTCAGTATCGGTCGTTTTCGTAAAAAGTAAACCGAAGGCCCTGTACCACTACCGGCACGGATTGTGTACGCTTTTGCGAGCTGCTCGAGTGGACGATGTGGGAGAAGTAGTGATACAAAGTGTTTTTTTTTTGCTCAATAGGCTACGCCCGCACGTCACGTGAGCCGGCCGCTGCGCTCACTGTCAACTTGAAGAAGAATCAATAAGAATCACCGGTATCCTGTTGCTGAAATTTCTGCCCTGGACAAACATAAAAGTACCCACGACTCTGAACAGCTTCAGAAGGAGAACGGCGACCTGGATGAGCAAATAGACACGCTATCCCAGAGCACCGGAAAAAAAAAAGAGAACATGTCAATGAACGGACTCGCGAAGATGGATTGCCGAGCAACATCGAGACGAGAAAAAAAAGAATCCGGTCATTGAAAAGAAAGGTAAAGCTTCACCCAAACACACCGTCCCTGAATGAGCATGATCACGAATAATTTCAAAAGAGTTCAATGTTCATTTTTATGGCAATATCTAGGCAATGAGATCAACAATGAACAGCATACGAGACACTCTTTTTGGTTCTGTCCTCAAGGCTGTTTTTCTTCCCCACGTACATGGGCCAT